>WBNM01034943.1:0-71071 GCA_013399055.1 Ramphastos sulfuratus | reverse complement strand
TGTTGGGGTTTTTTTTTGTTTAAGAGGAAAAAAATCCCCACACAGTTTAAGTTTAGGTTTCATCAAATTAAGTGTACTATTGGAGTCATAAGACCATGATCCAGTAAGATTTACCTGATTTTAGTATATTTTTTCATGTGATTTCAAAGTTAAATATTTATTTTAAAACTTGCTTTCTTGGATGATTATGCTTGTGACAAAAAATATATGCAAACACCTTGGCTCTTATACGTATAGCTTTAGGTATCAAGTGCCAAAGACACAGCCTTTGTATTCTCAAGTATTTTGCCATATTCCAGAGTCCTTAATCCTTAAATTCAAAGAGAGCATTTCTTGTTCAGTAAGAGAACTTAATCTGTTTTTCCTCTTATTTTTATTCTTGGAGACTTTTTATTCTGTTTCGCCCACATTGCTATAAAAAGTCTAAAATTACTAAGATAGTCTTCCTATTAAGACAAAAGTAACTAGTAATCCATGGGAAAGTGTGAGAAAGAAGAAAAGCAACAATCTAAGTGCTGTTGTGGAAGCACTTCAAGTTATCTCCAAGTCCTGTTCTAGCACTGGAAAGGCTTTTTTTACTTAACACAGGTTCTCCTTCAGCCACATTTTGTGCTTTAATTCAAAAATATAGGTAGGCAGAGGCCTACTGTGCAAAGCAGAAAATTATGTGTACTTAGCACTTTGCATAAATACTTTTTTTCTGAGTACGAGTTCTGGGTTTTGTTTTATGATATAAACTGAGAAACAACAGTGGCATGCTAGAAAATATAAAGGATACATACATACAAAAGAAAGAGGCAGGCCAAGTGCTAAGAACACCCATCGTCTTAGCAGTTACATTCAGTCCTCAAACTAAATATCGATTGCAAGTCAGATAACATTATTGCCCCTCAATTCACGTTCACTCTATCTTATGCCTGCTAACTTCTACAGCACAACTTCTGATGCCATCAGTGAAGCCCAGTTTGAAACCACATGAGTCATTCAGTGCTCTGTTATCTGATTTCCCCATGGATTATAAGCACTGTGGCTTGCCTGTACCATAATCTGTTCTCAAATTCTGACAGCTCAAAGGGCATATAACAAAAATCACTATTTTAGACTTAAATGTCAGAAAAAAAGCATTAAGCAGCTGCAGCAATATAGCTACTGTCTGTATTTTGTATAGGAACAAGAGAGTATCTTAACGTAGAATATTTTAGAGCAACGTAACCCACTTAAAACTGCTCACTTTTTAACTGATGACATGTTGACTACAGCATACAATCCTCAGACATGCCATTTACTGAGTATAAACAAGCCAGAACAAGAGGAGAGAAAACTCCTTGGAGTCTGCTACACTAGATCAACACAAGCACTGCAGAAACCTGCTGATAATCCCCTTTCCAGTTTTCTGTTCACAGCTAAATCTAATTCACTTCCTATGATACTGAATATTATACAGTTCTTTGAGGTCCACCACTGTCCATAAATCCCAGAAAGGAAACAGTTTTCAGGCAAAGAAGGAAAGTCAACATTTCTTTTTCTAAAGCTAGCCCAGAGTAACCAGGTCAAACAAAGTTTGGAACTGAAGCTCTTGAAATACAGGATATAATTGTGAATGTTTTTCTGTTTGTTTTGTAACCAGTTAACAGGAAGCAACAAATAAAACCATTTTTCTTGTTTTCTCTTGTCTCTTTGGGAGCTCCTCTTTGGAAGTTAACCTCTCCATAAGCCAGTGCTTGAGGTCATAGCTCCCTAACTCTAAGACATCTGCTAGGTCAGATGTCCTTGAAGAGAATCAGCTGTTTGCAGCAAGCACAAAGGAGTCACAGACAAATGTTAAAGGTACCTCTCTTTTTCCATCTCTTGAACTTACATCCACATATATCCATATATCCATCTCCAGTGCCAATAATGATCATTGGATTAAGAGTTCAAGCTCTTAAATGTTTTAATTGTAAGATATAATTATAGAGAAAACAATACAAAACAAAATACTACCCTTCACTTTTGACATTACATACGAATTCACATTGTATTGCATGCACTAATTAAAAAAAAAAAATTGATGCAAAGACACAAAAAAAATACTATTGTAGTGTGTTGAAAACCTGAAAAACAGATTGATGAGCTGTGTTTTGTTAAAAGAAAACCTTTATTGATGTTTGAACATTCAAAGATTCTCCAAAGCACTGGCTGTTTATGAAGCACTTGTTGCCTCTTTTTATATTTGTTATTTGAAACATATTCGTAGTTGTTTCAAAAGCACACACACAAACCCAGCAAACAAGTACCTAAGATTCACACTCATTTCTCCAATAACAGTGTGTATACAGTTGAAGAGGGGAAAATTCTTATTTTTAAGCCACCAAAGACTTGTTCTAGAACTCCTTCAAGCCACCTTTTACATACCATAAATGAAATGTTGCTCTAAAATAGAGCAGTCAGTTTTTATAGTAAAGGGAAAAAGCAGCCTGGAAAAAATACACCAGGCTTGATTGAAAACTTGCACATTGGACTGCCAGGTTGGCAGCAGTTGAAAGCGCAATGGAATTGAAAGGTTTCCATCTTGCTGCAAAGCTTTAACACAATGTGTTAGACACTCATACTGCTTTGGCAAAGACCTGCAGTCTCAAGTGTTCTAATTTCTGTCAGGTTTTTGGAACTCTTGTTCAGGTGCCTGAAAAAGCAGAAGGTGTGAGGGAATTGGTAAAATACCCCTCAAGAAGTACCTAAATCTGGTCAAAATTGCAGTACCATTATTTAGGGCATCACAGTAAATATCATTCTATAGTTCATCTCTATAATAGAGTGCAAAAGTGAAATGCTAGGAGCTAGATTCATAGCTGTTGTAAAGCCATCAAGCTGCACTTACCCATATACATCTATTTAGACTAAGGATCAATCCTCAATCTTCTTCACTAAATCTAGTGTTATGAAGGGAAAAAAAAAAAAAGAGAGAAATCATTTAATATTAAATGCCCTTTTAAGCTCTGTCCACTTTACTCTCTGTCACTCAATACACTTTATTCTCTCCATGTATACTAAGATCTAATTTCAGTTATGGACCTATTTATTTCAAGTCTGCTAAGACAGAAAACGTTAAGGAGACAAGATACACTCAAACTGATGCAGTCCTCCTACTGGACTGTAAGTGTTTCTGTGCTTTTACAGTAAACAAAACCTTAAAATTAAGGGAATAAATAAATTCAGTGCATTAATTTAAGCAAGATTTAAATTTTCTATTTCATACTGTTTACATCATACTAACAGTATCAAAAATTGCTTGAGGTTCAAGTTTTCATTTGATGGCCTTTAAAGAAAGCCCCTCTTTCTGTACGGTCTGCAGAGACCATACAATCTCAATGGCAGTACCATGATTGTACTTCTAACCCCGTAACTGAGCCCAGGACTTGGAGGAGCTTACTCTGACTTAGAGCACTGGCAGCCAAACTAGACTAGAATACAGATCTTCATACACTGAACTACTACTCTTAGACACTGTTCTTCTGGAAGCTTAGAATTAATTACTATCAGAAGTTTGGTGGTTTTTCATTAATTTACATCTTCTTGCTCTTCACTGTTTTCTGGATTTGCCAGTGAAAATGCCTGCTGCTCTCCCATTCTTACTGCCCTTCCCTGATTTCTGTGGTTCAGATGTTTGGAAACGCTTTGTAGAATTCTGCAAACCTCTTCCAGCCATGCCAAAGCAAATCTGAACTCAACAGCCTTCTGAGGCTTTCCCATCGCTGCTGACGCTCTCTTGGTGATCTGCCTGAGATGAAGTTTTTGCTGGGGTTTTCTGACCATTTTTGCACATCCACTGTGTTACAGCTCAATGAGCTATGGTTGCCAAGGAGATAAAACAACACCCTACATTGCTTTCCTTTGGTTAGTTGCATTAGAGAATTTAAAAGAGAGGAACAGAATTTGGGTGCTTGGGGTAGGGGGGAAGGGCAAAAGGAGAGAAAAGCAGTGCACATTTGTTTTTGAGAGACCAGGGGAGCTGTAAATGAAGGTGGTCTTAGTGAAAAGAAGTACTGTCTCTTTAAAAATAAAGTGAAAAAATTACCCTCAGTGTTTTCTTTAGTCTTTTTCATTCTTTGGCAGCTTCCCAAAGATTTCACTGTCCTTGTCTCCAGCATCTGGAAACCATCAGGGTAAACAATAGAGTGCTAGGAACTGGAACCCCTGCCTCAGCTCCCATGGGACCTCACTCTGGAGAACATGAGAACACAAACCATTGGACACCATGTGGTCAATTACTTCAAACTAACAAATCTGTGTGCCTTCCTATTTTCTGTTTTCCTTGGCACCACATGACCCTGTCACAATGGAACCCAGCTGTTGAAAAACCCAGACATTTTCTTTTTTAACCTCTTGCTTACTTTTGTGCTTGCTTTCCACAGCAAGCTTAGGGTTGGCATGTGCCCTAGGTGGGGGGGGGGGGAAAAGGTGTCCTGCATATTAAAATCCTGTCTGGCTGTAACGTTTGCCTGTATTAGTCAGCAGAGAGGCTCAAGAGTATTAACTTAACAGGATCATACTGCAGTGAGGACTCCACAGGTGGTCCTGTGTTTTCTGAGTTTCCTGACATTGCGTGCCAGCACTTAAAGCAGATACACCAGGACACTTTTATAGCCTGCTTATTTTGTGCAATCGGTAATTGTATGTGCAGTTGTGACCTACTTTTAAAATTTTTTTCCTAGTGCAGGTGCTGTATTGGCACTTGGAAAGAGCTAAAGTAATCTCAAAACTAAAGGCTGTTGAGGGGTGCTATGCTTTTCAGTGCTGTGAAATAAACTTCGCTCTGGATTAACCATGCTAGCTCCATGACTGGAGCTGGGGGTTATGAGCAGGGAGGAGAGATGACAAATTTTTGTTCTCTGTAGGCTTTTGTTTCAAAGGACAGTATTTGAACTGCATGGAACAGTCCAGTGTTGCTGGACTGAGTGCACACAAGTCTAGACTTCTATACTATCCTTAAATAAAACACACAGAATAAAACAAATTATCTAACTTCCTCCAAAGAGTGGAGACACTGAATGGAATTGTGAGAGAGATTTAGGACTTTAAAGATGAAGTTGCTGAGCATTCCTAGCACATGCTGAAGAAAATCAACTGACATTTTACCTACATATATTCTTTCTTTCAGAGATAGGTGTGTATGGAAGGCTACAGCTAGAAGACAGGAATAAACCAAAACACGGACATGTCATGCAGATGGATCCTTGCAGACAGCAGTGTGACCAGGGATGTTGGTCTTACATGCATTTTGGCACATTTAAGACCTCAAATAGGTGATTGCTTATGTGCTGAGAAAAGACAGCTATATCAGTTTGTAAAGGTTAGGGAGCTGGCAATTGTATGGTCAGGAGACTTGTTCAAGGCAACTAGATGCCCACTACTAGATATTTTGGTCAAATCTGTATTCCCCTGTGAAAAGGCTGTTGCATTGAATTGGTGCAACGCGTCTCCACAGGTTGACCAGCAAGGCTGGCCTTGCCTCTGCCTACAGGAAGGCCTTTTTCTAGGTGTTAGCTGTGAACTATACCAACCTAATTTCTGTTAAGATTACAAAAATCCGTAGAAATTTATGATCCTGCCAATTTATTTGCATTTCTAGTCAGAGTGGAGTTTTGGGGTTTTTGGGTTTTTTTTTTTTTGATTAATCCTCTTTGAATTTATACATAGGACTTTTTGACTGTAATGACAAAAGGTGACCCAGCTAATACAAAATGAAACAAAATAATTACATAAAAATATCTACCTGTAATCTATATATGAATATGCTGGTGAGTCACAAACACCAACTGTAATCACAATAGTTAACAAGTTTAAACTTGAAGGCAAACAAACCAGGGCACTGCTTGGGTAGGCTGAATATGCAGAGAATGCTTTAAAATATTATCTGCAAACTAGTTAAAGATAGGCTACTAAGCCTAAGACTAAATGAGATGACTGTTTAGAATTGGTGGGATTTTGTTCCCCTCTTTCAGTGAAGTGCAACATGTATTTTGTGCACAGTTTTACAGTTATACTTCTTTTAAGAGAAATTAAGATGAACCATTAAATAGGTTTGCTGAAGGAACTCCTACTGCAGAATGAAGGCATTTTATGGCCAGTAAGTTTTCAGAGGTTTTGTTCGTGGTATATTTGTTTGGGGTTTTTTTTTGTTTTTAAATCTCAGATCCAGCCTTTAGTTCAGCAGTAATACTAGGGAAGATGTTTTTTTCCCCTTCTCAGCCAGTGTTGTTTGATCCTGAATGTCTGCACAATTGATTAGCATGATACTGAAAGGGCAGAAGCAAGGGAAAGGAGAGGGTTGAGACAATGCATTAACAACTTCAACAGCAGAGTCATAGTTAATCTTTCAACATTTATGAAAGAGTTGGTTAATTGTATGGTACACTTTAAAAATCAGTCCACTATTTTTGTGTGTGAACATCTTGAACAGCTTCTCATCTGGCTGACAGGTACTCACAAAAGTACAGATAAGAATACAATTCTTTGAAGGAATGCTTTGCCTGTGGCAAGAAATATACATCTTACAGGAGTTAAGGGAATCTGCCCTAACTAACTGAAGCAGTCCCAGCACAGTTTGGATGCAGGCCAGAACACAAATGAAACCACTATAATGGCACTGACAGATGACCTCATTCTGGCAATGAAGGGAGAACACATCCATTCTCTTCGTCCTGCACCTCTTTAGTGTTTGACACTTCTGGCCATGAGATACAGCTGTTGCACCAAGAAGAGGTGGCAGATAACCGAAGTGATGTGTTAAGATGGCTTCAGTCTTTTTTGACAGGAACAGCACTTCCAATAGCTGTCCCTCTTCATTGGCTCAGTTTTGTGGCATCTCACAGTTTTCCCTCTGGTCTCTAACAGTACCTGCGTAGTTGTGTTTAAATGCCAGCAATATGTATACATATGACACATACCACTAACTAGTTTTTACTGCCTGCAGCCATATCACTTCTACATAGTGAGTCCATGTTCAGCAGGGTGAAATGAAATCGTGGATGAGAAACAGCTGCTTGAAGCTGAATAAGAGTTAATGCTAGCAGTCAGACAAGAAAGCTTTGGAAAAGGTTTTAGAGCTAGTGCAATCTCAAGATCTGTCAAATTTAGCCACTCTTGTAGGCTAAATTACTATTTAGCCTACTATTTACTATTATAGTATTAGTCTCAGTGAGTAACTTGTCACAATTATCAAGCAATGTTTTCCTTCCCCTCTCCAAATACTGCAATTTAGTACTTCTTTGCAAGGAAATTATCTAGCCTGCTTTACTCTCTTCTTCCTCACCTCTCTACTTAAGTGCAATACTGTATACCTGAATATGATACCTATATCTCTTAGAAATTCAAGGGTATTCAAAGGTAGTCCACATGTGTTCATAGCAATTCAATGGGCAGCTTGTTTTCTACAGCTTTTCATGAAACAGTACAGGCAGGATCACATGCTGAGGTACTGCAGACACTTTCACTGAGTTCTTGGGATAGTCTAAACATCTTTGATTACATGGTCCATGTAATCTTTTTTGAGTTGCTTCGTGAACTAAGCAGTATTACTTAGCAATACCTACTGTTCCCCTATTAGGATCACCAACAATTTCATTAACACTTGTCCCCAAGAACAGCAAGAGTCATATCTTCAGGAATAAGAATTAAGGATCACCACAAACCACCCTACAAAACAAAGTATGCACATTTTGAATTTGTCTTCAAGTAAATACACATTGAAATATGTATTTTTATAGCATATTTTAAAATGAAGAGTCCTGTCTAGAACAAGGTTTCCACTGCACTAAAGAAGGGTGAGAGAGATTGCCAAATAACATTGACATAACATACTGTGTGGGAGTCTTAATGCTGGATAAAAAAAGAAAACTTTCTAGGATATTTTGTTCCATATTTCTATGCACCTAAAGGATGTGTATCTTTCTGCATATTTTGAACCAGCACAGCATGGAGAACACTTCAGCTTCTGTTGTCTCTTTACAAATACTAATAACATGTTTAACATGAATTACTGTTTGTCTGCAGTTTCTCCCTGTTTGACATTTCTTTTCCATCAGTCAGAAGCATTGTTTCATTCCTAGTCAATTCTGGGGATGATGGAAAAGAGGTTAAACAGTAAATTTTCATAATTCCAGCAAGTTATTATTTTAAAAAATTGTCACCTACACTCATTTTCAGTTCAAGATTCAGAAGTATCCCAAAGCCAATGTGTGATATTTTCCAATATACTACAGTTTTACACCTGGCTGGAATCTTCTGATCAGTTTTGAATGGAACTGATAAATTATTAATTGAAAACTCTTTACTGGTGCAATTGTGTTTAAAAATAATTTGCAAGTTCTATATAGTCACATTTCTGTGACTTTTTGTATTAATTGCTGCAGTTTGTCTGTTTCTACAAAAGATTTTAATTAATAGATCTGTAAGCTGCATTTCCTACAACTACTTAGACTACAGGCCTACATACCACCACTTCTGACAGATCACATAGACTATAATGTTATATTTCTGTCTCATGAGGCAGAGTTATTACTAACCACAGAGGGAAGTCTATTTATCATAATGTGCAAGTAAAATGAGCAAGTAGTCATCATGGAGAATAGTGCTGAGAGGGAAGAGGTGTAACTAGAAAGAAAGCTTCATTTGTAGATGACAGAGTACTGCTTTTATACAGCAAAGAAGGACTTGTAGATTTTACACATACTTTATCTTTAACTCCATTGAAGTTTTTGAATGCTAAGAATGCCAATCCTGAGAAGAGAAGGCAAGATGAAAAGAATAAGGAAGAGCTTGAAAGTCATAGCAGAAAAGAAAATCAACAGAGTAGAGAACTCTATTAATTGACTACTAAGGGCAGACAATTTGATGGTCATTTCACCTCATTTACTCTTCAGTTTTCTGGAAGAGAACCAATTTCAGGCAGCTGACTGTCCAGAGGGATGCACATGTAGGCAAGCCTGAAAGAACCAATTGTATCGCTTGTGCTGTTTATGCTGAGGGGAGATAAGGGCACTGGAGTCATACCTGCCTTTAATGCTAGTCAGCATTTTAGACAGCTCTGTTTCTCCCTCACATGTAATACAAAAACTTTCTTATTTCCATTTAACTGACCAAATTCTGCACCATCTACAAGTGTACATTTTGTGTCTACTTTATGGCACTTGGTCTGCAATACAAGGTTTCAGAATATTGCCTTCTAAATCTGATACTGCACATACCAATTTCTACTAAGAAAGAACTGAAGGTACTAATGGGGAATAACACATTGCATACAATATGGGAGTAAACACTGTTCAGTTTGCTGCTTCTGGTAGTCAAGTGCCAGAATATACTGGGATTTAGGGCCTTGGTTTAGACAGTGTCACCTGAATGAGCTTCATTTAATTGTGATTCAGCTAGAATCTGGGCTTGTTTTCAGAAATATGTTTATATGACTAAGTGCTTGTCTTATGGAAAGGGAATGTACAAATAGTGCAGATGCTGCAGAGAGAAGTTCATTCTCACACTGGCCAGAATGGTCACAGGGCCTTTCCTCCTGTTAAACACCTTGCCATGATAGTACATGATTAGTCCAGGAATTTCAAGGCAGTCATAAGAAGTCAGTGGGCCTTACATGCTTAATTCCTTCTCTAAACTCTAATCTTGTCTTCAGTGTATGGGACTGTTTGTCTCTCTCCACTTGAGGGAATTATTTTATCCTTTGTGGGGATGATAATCTCTATCTAGATATTTGAATAGGATAATTAAGTGCAAAACTCTGGGCATTGAGGCTTTTATTTACTGTAGTTAACAGGTTTGTGAGTAGTTAGTCTTTATTTCCTGGACAGAAGAAAAATTCTCCATCCTTTATTTCTGTACCCTTTTACCAGCAAGATCCATCTCTTTCCTTTTGTCTTTCCTATTAATCAGCACAAATATTAAAATTACCTACTCCCAGGTGCTGGAAGTAGGTCCCCATGCCTCTGCCAGTCCTCTTGCTAGCCAGGAACCAGCAGCTGTTAACTGTGCACAACAGCACTGCAGGCTCAAATCCAGGAAATCTTGATCACCACTTTTCTAGAGGGAAGTTTTAAACTGTAGTTTGAAAAGTTGTCACTGTAAGGCAAGAGTTCAATGTGCAGTTTTACTTCTGTTCTGCATTAATCCATACCTCTGGTTAACAGAAGAGACATTACTTTTCTTTTGGTCAAACGCTTGTAGTATAACCCACTTTCAGCTGAGCTAATTGTTTGAGAGAGGGAGGAATGCAAATGCTAAATTGGCCCCACACGTTTCAACAGACTCTTGTTGTGGCTGAAAGCAGTTTCTTCTGGAAGTTTAAAAAACTGTCTTTGCTGTAACAGCACTGCCTTAAATTTTCAGCAGTTATCCTTATATGTTGTTGAATGTGTTCTATTAAGTTCCAAAACAGTTTCCAGTGAACATAGATAGAGAAAATGTTTTCCCATGGAAAACATGCAAAATGATACAAAATTGTGTACATGTTAGTAAGAACAGGCCACCCAGCTTTTATGATAGCAGGGCTGCCGTGGCTCACCCTTGCCACCTGAACAGAGGATGAAAACATCTGCATCACAAGTAGTGTGCATGCCTGGTCTGGCTGCAGGACAGCAGCATCAAAACAGGGGTATCTGTCTGCTCCTCCATGTGCTTGTCAACTGGCGGGGCAAGACTTGCAGTCTAGGCAGGCAGCTATCTGCAAGTTATCCCAGTGACACTTGCATGGACACCAACAGCACTGCTCCTGTATCCTTCACACTACCTTACACACCAAGCAGAGCCTTCTGCAAACCCTTCTGCAAAACCCTCCCTGCAAAACAGTGCTGCCCACTGATAGTGGCTATGCAGTCTGCAGAGGTCACAACTGTAATATCTGAACTAATAATTTGAAATACCTCTTCTTGATTAAGAAGTCTGTTAAATGCAGCTCTATCTACACACTGAGAAGGCTGCAAATACTTCCAACTCTTCAGTAATCAGGCATGACTAGTACCATTAGAAGCACCAATTTTTTTGCAGACTCTGTGAAATAAAGCAGTTGAGTTTAAAATTGGAGATCAAACAAAGGCAGAAAAGACTTTTGCAGCTGTTCTCCTGTCCTGGAATTTGTTGTGCATCTCTCCTTTTTTTGGAACACTTTGTTTCACAGTGCCTTCAAAAAAATACTGTCATCACAAACTTCTTGCTGAGTACCACTCCAAGCTGGTTATTCACCACTGCCTCTTTCCCAAGTCAAACTCTGCATTTCTAAAACACTTCTCCAAGACATTGACTGAGAGCAAAATGCTCACTCTTTCAAGCCAGTCTGAAGTAATCACCTGATCTCTGTTTCATATATATGAAGCAATGAAACACCTGCTTCTTAAGAGAACTGAAAGATAATCCTTGTGTGCTCAATTTTCTGTCATCAAAAGCTGTTTATTTCTGTTGTTCCTTGCCACAAGAAAAACACAGCTGTTTTGGCAGATCATTCAACTGGGACCAACTACAGGGTGTCATAGATGCAAACTAATTAGGGGACAATCCCATCTTAGAGACTCAATTTTGCATTAAAAACATTAAGGTTTTTTTTTTATTACGCTTATCTACTCTTGCTTACAGAAAATATTTATGTTTTAAATAATCCAGATAAAGCCTGAGAGAAAAAACAGCCAAAAGGCAGACATAGTAAGAAATACGCTGCATCCTGAGACAGCAATGTGCCCCTGTGGTCAACAGCATCCTGGGGTGCATTAAGAAAAGTGTGTCCAGCAGGTCTAGGGAGGTTCTCCTATCTACTGTGCCCTGCTAAGACCACACCTGGAATACTGTGTCCAGTTTTGGGCTCCCCAATTCAAGAGAGACAGGGATCTGCTGGAGAGCCTCCAAAGGAGAGCTATGAGGCTGACTAGGGGACTGAAACATATTATGAAGAGAGACAGAGACCTGGGGCTGTTTAGTCTTGAGAGAAGGCTGAGAGGGGATCTTATCAATGCCTGTAAATATCTGAGGAATGGGCGTCAAGATGAAGGTGCCAGGCTCTTTTTGGTGGTGTCCAGTGACAGGACCCAGAACAAACAGTACAAACCAGAACTCAGGAGGTTCCACCTCAACATGAAGAGACACTTCTTTATGATGAGGGTGATGGAACATTGGAACAGGCTGCCCAGAGAATTTATGGAATCTACTTCTCTAGACACTTCACTTTAAATACCCTCCTGAACACGTTCCTGTGCAGCCTGCTTTGGCAAGGGGATTGGACTTGATCTCTGGAGGTCCCTTCAAACCCCTAACATTCTGTGACATGCTGGATAAGATACTGGATCATAAACCTAAATAGAGTAACAAGGATCTACAGGAGGGAAAAATGATAACTATATTATCAGTTACGGCAAATGAAGTAAATTCCAGATGCTTTTTAGAAGCTTTAATGTGTTTTAAATTGCTAATAGGTGCTCCAGAACTCTGGATTATTTTACCATTTCACAAATTAAGCTGAAACACAAAGAATTAAAGCTACATGCGTAGACATTGCAACTACTATTTTCACCTTAAAACATTTAAAACATTGGGCAGTCATTATCCTACTCCTCCTTCTAAAGGAGAGAACTGTATTAGTGTCTAATATTTTAAGACTAGAGCCCATTGGAAAAAGAATCCAGAGAGCTGGCAACACCGCTGACTGTCAGAAGAGCTGCTGAGAGAACATGGGTATGTACTTCTGACCAATGGGCACATCTATCTCTGTGCAAGTTTGTTTGATATTAACACTCCACTCCTTGCTACCCTGCAAATTACAGTGAATGTGTGATTCCACACTGCTTTCTTCCATCTCACTCTTCATAGCACGTTATGCTGCTGTTTTAATCTACTCTTTCTATTGATTTCACAACAGATGGTTTATAGTCCTTTAATTCCCTGTCCATGAACTCGGAAGGATTTTTCTTATTTGTTGTGTATTTCTAATCAGAAGAAGAAAATACCTACTCAACTATTTTATAGCTCTGTGAAATAGAGGACACAAAGGAAGAGAATTTCAGCTACTACTTTGCCTGATACTGAGGATGTGACTTCAGCTCATGCTGTTTAACCTCCATTCCTAAATTATGGATTAGGAATAAGGCACTTAACTGCAGATGCTTCAGGGAAGTGAGGATACTCTGGATTCTTCTGCTTACATAGATAAAAATGAAGGAGGAGGTTTTTCCTGTTTATATCCTGATTTCATCTGCAGAACTATGTCCTTAAAAAGAAGCAGATGATGGGCAGTCTCTAAAATTATTTCTTGCATGTTTCCCTGAGCACATCCTGGCTACACAGAGCGCACTGCCCACAGGCCAGTCTGACAACTGTAGCACGTTTTGCAACCAAAGCACTCCCCACAACCATCACAACAGATTAACAGTGACATTCTTGACACTTTTCTTCCTTTTATCTTCAAGGAAAAACTGAAATGGCTTAGAACACAACTCCTCTCAAACTGGCTTGGCTATGCTAGCCTTTAGGAAGGGGTCATGTGAGACATCATCCCACTCATCCCAGAATTTTCTCTGTCAATTTCCATCAGCTCCCAAATTTTAGCATAGAAATATTGAATTGCAGCTTTACTGATGAGACATCTGGCAATAATATTACTGAACTGTTAACATTCACCATTATAAGAAAAGTTTCCTACATTTACTGAGTGTATTGTATACCTCATAGTAAATGTATATAACACTCTACATTTGTTTCTGTTTATCCATGCAAGTTAAATGCCTAATTAATACATCTTTCTAGATCTTTTCCATATAGCTGCTTATTAATCTTAGATTTAGACTAATTACATATTATGATTAAATGGTTTCAACTTCTCCAAACTGATTCAAATCCTATTGGCATTAACAAAACCCTGCATCTGATGGCTATTTGAAGACGCTTCTTATCCTGAAGACCATTCATACTGAGCATAACACAATAGTCTTAAAAGATTTATTACTGTGAACAGTTAGCAAAATGCAATGCACAGACTGGCACTGCTCTGCACTACAAAGGTAACTGTATTTCTGTACCAGCAAATACACTCTGCATGGTTTTGTGTGCTCTGCTATGAGAGCAAGTGGGAAACAGCCCACAAAATTCATTTAAGTTTGCCTAAAATGCAGGAACCTCATCAGTGAGGTATGATAAAGCTTTAACACAGCCTCATTAAGGGACAATTTAAAATAGAAAGAGAAGTTTGTTTGAAATTAAGCTTTCCCAGATCTCCATTGAAGCAGTCTTCATAACACAAATATCCCAGCGTTAACCACCTCAACCACCTCTACTCTTCACTCTGAGCAGAGATTTCCAAGTGAGCTTGTGCTTAGCTACTAGATAATGTGATGTTTAGAAAATGACTGCATCCATTTTCAGTATAGTGGAATATTCTTGGTTACATGGTACTACACAGAGCTGTCTACTTCAACGCAACAAGCAAGGGCAAGAGGAGCCAGTGCTGTTTGTGAGGAGTCATCTGCTGACTGAGCAAACTGCTGTGAGGGCTTGGTCTCTTTCATAAGTTGCAGTTGATACATTTGTATCCAGTGGAAAATATCTACTGTCCCTCAGCGTCATAGAATCATAGAATCTCAGGGGCTGGAAAGGATCTCAAAAGATCATCTGGTTCAGCCCCCCCTGCCAGAGCAGGATCACCTAGAGCAGATCACACGGGAATGCTTCTAGATGGTTCTTGAATATCTCCATAGAGGAAGACTCCACATCCTTCCTTGGCCATGAGCCAGCAGGGGAGTCCTCCTCCCCTTCACTGCTCAGCACTGACTAGCAGGTCAGTCCCCAACCTATACTGATACATGGGATTGTTCTTTCCCAGGTGCATGACTCTACACTTGCCCCTGTTGAACTTCATTAAATTTCTCCCTGCCCAACTCTTCACTCTGTCCAAGTCTCTCTGAATGGCAGCACAACTCCCCGGTGTGGCAGCCACTCCATCCACTTTGGTGTCATCAGCAAACTTGTTGACAGTGCACTCTGTGCCCTCATCCAGGTCATTAATGAATACATTGAATAATACTGGTCCCAGTACTGACTGCTGAGGGACTCCACTAGTTACAGGCCTCCAGCTAGACTCTGTCCCACTGACCACGACTCTGATTTCTTTCCTTTAACCAGTTCCCAATCCACCTCACTACTCCATCACCCAGACCACTCCTCTGCAGTTTAGCTATGAAGATGCTGTGGGAGACAGTGTCCCCACTGTAAATCAAGGTAAAGCACATCCACTGTTCTTCCATCATCTATCCACCTGGTTACATCCTCATAGAAGGTTATCAGGTTGGTCAAACATGACTTCCCCTTTGTAAAACCATGCTGACTGCTCCCAGTGACCTTCTTGTGCTTGATATGGCTAAGCACAACACTGAGGATAAGCTGCGCCATTATCTTTCTGGGGATGGAGGTGAGGCTGACTGGTCTATAGTCACCTGGGTTCTCCTTCTTACCCTTTTTGAAGATTGGAGTGATGTTTGCCCTCCTCCAATCCCCAGGCACCTCTCCTGTCCACCGTGACTTACCAAAGATGATGGAGAGTGGTCTGGCAATGACCTCTGCCAGCTCCTTCAGCACTCACGGGTGCACGCATCAGGACCCATGGACTTATGGATGTTCAGTTTACTTAACTGTTCCCTAACCCAGTCCTCACTAAACCAGTCCCCGTCAACCAAGGAAGCCTCCTCCTTAACCTTGTCTTCCTTTGTGGCCTCAGGGTTGTGGGGCTCCTGAGTACTGATGGAGACAAAGAAGGCATTCGGCAACTCTGCCTTATCCTCATCCTCCATCACCAAGGCACTCATCCCATTCAGCAGCGGGCCTATATTGCCTCTAGTGTTGGTTCTTCCTGCAATATATTTGAAAAAGCCCTTTCTGTTGTCTTTGGCCTGCCTTACAAGATTGAATTCCAAGGAGGCCTTAGCCTTCCTAGTAGCCTCCCTACATCCTCTGTCAACCATCTCGCACTCCTCCCAAGTGGCCAATCCCTCCTTCCACAATCTGTGGACTTTCTTCTTCCGCTTAATTTTGTTCAGCAGCTCCCTACTTAACCATGCAGGTCTCCTCACTCCCCATCTTGATTTTCTACTCACTGGAATGCTCTGATCTTGAGCTTGGAATACATATTCCTTGAATATTAACCAACTGCAGCATCCTGCAGTGCTTAGTAGGATGTCTAAGGAAGAGCAGGTTTCCCCTGCTTTGTCTTGCTGCCTCTCACCTTTGGTAGAGTTCAAACTGTCCCTCAATGCTGGAAAAGGCCTTGTATTGCTAAGTGTTCATCAGGATATACAAGTCTCCAGCATTAGAAAAACTGCATCTGTGTAAAAAGTAACCATGAAGATAAATCCACTTTTATATTTTATTTTGTGAAGCAAGAGTGAAATCATCTGAAGAATAGGCCTGCACAATTACTGAAGTTGGGGAATAAAGGTCATTTGTTGGTAGTCAATCATCCTAAAAAATAAACCTCCATTTTCCCTGCAGCCCAGGCTGGAGATGTCCATCTGAGGCAGCCCTCTGTCTTCAGGCTGGTCAGACCTGAAAACTAACAGCAGCTCTCATGGAGTACAAAGTTTGACTGAAGAACTTTCTGCCTCCTCAAAGGGCTTTTCCTGAGGCCTTCTGCCTGTCCTCCAATCAATGAATGCTCTCTTTGTTCCCACCAAGTAGACAAATGCCAGCGTTACAGAATAAGGATGGCATTTCTGCTGTGGTGTTAAGGCTGAGAAGGGAGATTATTCTGGTTAGCACCGGCCGGGAGGCAGGGCCACACCATTGTTTGTGCCATGACAAGGCAGTCCTTGAAGGCCACAGCCAAGACCAAACACAAGACCCATGTGTGGGGAGACGTGCATGCACGCTCGAGGCACTGTCCCTGGCCAAGTCCTTGGCTCTGTGGCACACCTGTGTCAGCTTCCTCCCAAGCCCAATATATTATGCCTGAGCACACAAAGGGGCAGCTGCACCGAGAATGATGAGCCCATCACGCTGGCTCAGCCAGAGAGACCGGAAACCCCGACCCGCCGCCTCTTTTGTCACCTTTTTAAAATCGAAGGTTTGTGTTGAGCCTGTGGAGAATAATGAGCCTCTCACCAGGCACACACTGAACTGCACATCCTCCTGAAATGCAGAGCGGATAAATACTTGAAAAAAAATAAATCAAGGGGCTGATGTTTGCTGCTGTGCCAGCATCCACAGAAGAGCCTGAATATGTGGCGTACCGAAACAGCACAGCCTTGATAGTGCTCCTTGATTTGGGAAACTAACACACTTTGACTCAGACTTTACAGTATGGCAGGTGGGATGCACTTGTTTCTCTTCGATTTTAACATTACTTATTGATTTTTTTTCTTAAATCAGTTACACATCTGAAATAGTCCTCTGCAACAGAGTACCTTAATATGGAAAACAAAATCAAAGATACCTGACAAGGTTGACTCAATAATTTGGAATTTTTCCTTCACCTCAAAGATCGAGGTAAATTCGCTTCTACACTCTACAAAGCTGAGCAGTCATGTATCTATCCTTAGACTAGCATCTCTCAATGGAAAGATTATCAGGGTGAACGAGAAAAGGTGAAGCAATAGCAAAAATGATGAACTGCGCACTTCCCCAAATCTTAATCCCATTTTTCCAATCATCTGTAGCAAACATTATAGCAAGCATTTTATATCAGATGCTTCTTGTACAATACCATTTCAAAAATAAACAGGTTTTAGCCTTGAGCAAACAGAGACTGCATCTAGTAAAGCCATTTTGCAGTGGCCTGTTCAGTCTGCATCAGGAAAATTGCCTTAGACTTCAGAAAAGCTTAAGATGCCCTTGGTCAGAAACAAGTTCCCCTGAAAAGTATTGAACATGGCACAAAGCCTTGTCATTGCTTCTGTGCCCCATAGCCCCTTGGTGGATCCTCTGCTCTTGTGAGATTTCTATTAGAGCATGTATTCATCCTTTCTATTGTTTGATAATGAGCTTTTCACTTTATTTGCCTGTGGGTACTAAAACTGTCTGCCAGGACAAAAGTGAAATCATACATTTTTAACAGGGTCATGGGTATAACCTCTAAAACAGAACTAGCACCTTAGAAAAAGGTGCTCCTAAGACATCTACCGTAGCTGAGCGCTACAAACCGTCCTTCAAATGTTTTCTGGTGCAGCATGTTCTCACTGCTGAAAAAGGTACCCAACTGGTGGTGGTCTCATTTTTTCCTTGAAAAAAAAAATTTCACCCTTTGGAGAGAAAGATTATTTATTCTGTAAGGCCTGTTCATCTCCTGATGCTGCTTAGGGTCAGTATATGTCAAAGAATGTGGAACTATTAGTTGACCTCAAGATACTCCTCCATTTTAGGGCAGCTGCTAGCAACAAATCTGGGGTACTGCCAACATCATGTGCTCAGAATATGAGACTGCTATGGTAACAGCTACTTCTCTGTACACAGGCAGGGAAGTGGTGACTTCCAAGAAGTGAGATTTTTAGGTATCCATGATAAGGAAATGCTGTGTGTCTTTGACAATAAAATGCTTAAATATAGGAAATGCTGTGTGGGGCCACTGAACTAACATACTGTGAAGGCTGCATATAGTTGAATATGCAGAATATTGTTGAATATGTAGAAGAAGAAACAGGCAAATATGTAATGAAAAAAAAACCAGATATGTCACCTACTTGCATTATTCACTTGTTCAGACAGTTACCATTTTGTTTCACTTTTCTGGTCAAAACAGAGTTTCCATTAAAAAAAAAATTAACAGCCATAATTATCTTAATTTCAAAGCTCCTGCCTTGTTTTAAAGACAAGCCTAAGACACAGGTGTCCAAGGGAATTTCTTACAGTATGGCCAGGCAGCCTGATAAGTTTCAGACATGAGTTTCCTATTTCAACAGATAAGAGATTTTATTTCTCTCAAAAGCCACAATTAAAAACCAAGACATATAGCAACCATGACCTGATTCAACCTATGATCTTTCGGTTTCCTAAAATGTTTCAGATAATCATTCTGCTGACTTGTTTTGTGACAGAGTAGAAAAATAAAATAACTAGCAGTGAAGAGAAGATGAGTCAGTTCACTAATTTCTTGGCAGAATCTGAATCACTGAAAAGACTATAAAATATTTTGTTTGTCTTTTCTGTGCATCGGTCTCCTCCTAGATGCCATTTTTTTCCTTTCCATGTACACACAACTCTGATGTGAGAAATCTTCCTCATTGCAATATTTTGGGTATATTGTGCTCTAATGTTTCAAATACCTATTAACATTCATACTCTCTAGTTATTGATTACAGTCCAACCTTACTCATCTTCAAGGCATTGCATATTTCTGTATGTGAGCAAGAAAAATATTACAACAAGAAACAGTTTGCCTTGGTTTCTTTTCATAAGAATTTCAGTAAAAAGCTCAAAGTTCTTCTAATGCTATAAGTATCAACCATTAATTTCACAAAATTGTTTACAAAGTTGGGCAGCTGCTGATGCTCTTTTGGTAGCATAACACTAATGATTTAGATGATTCCAGTTGCTTTGTGCATAGTGCGGGGGAAAAAAGCAATAAAGGAGCATGGCGGAAAATGCAACTATAACTTCAGGAACAAGATGGATTAAGAAGAGAGGGAAGGAGAACAAAGATGAGAGGTGCAGATTCATATTGTCACAAACATTTCACCTAAGGATGGTTATCCAAGTCTTCTAAAGTATAGGTGTATATGCCTATAAGTTTTCACTGCAAACCACAGTTATTTCTAAAAGAGTGGAATGTTTGTAATGCTCTTCAATTAAGATGTTAAAAGATGTTAAAAACCTGCTTTGTCATAGAGACACTGACTCCACAGTAGAATAAAACTCTAGCAAGGAGCTCCTCCCAGACACCTGCACATACACAGGGGTCCAAAGCAAGTGAGCAAGTGAAGAGCTCTCAGGTGATGTCATCCACTTGAACTACATCAGGTATCTGGGATTTGAGGGCTTTTGAGGTGAATTGACTTGCATATGGCCCTTCTGGGCAGAAAGAGACAGTTCTTTTTCTATGCAATACATGTATGTGTAACCTGGCAATATATTTCTAGAGGAAAGAATACCGGGACCAGAAAAAAACCAACACCCTGTCACATTATAAGCATAATAAACATTTATGCTGTTTGGGAATCAGCAGCTGAAGTCATGCTTCAGTTTTGGGCTATGCATAGCATGTCTTTTTCCAGACTCAAAAAGAATGCTGTAATTTAATGCAGGCTGACTGACTCAGTGTTTTCCTATGTCATCTTGGTGGGGAGTGGGAAGGGAGGGGAAGGTGGAGGAGGGAAGGAGGCTGAGTTGGAGAAAGGGAGGGCAGTTGCTCATCTGGTCTTTATTTCCTTTCCATATTTCTTAGTAGTTCAACCAAAGGCCCATTCCAGCTAGAAGCAATGACACCCTTACTGTGGTATTTAATTTTGAAAGAGGACAGACCACAGCCTGTTCTGTGTGCTGGGGTCCTGGGAGTCTCCACAACCATGCTGCTTTGGAGTGGAGAGATTATGGGGGGGCAATCCGTGTGTTGCTTTTTGTTACAATGGAAAAATTTCTGAAGAGGTAAAAGATAAACATGAGACAAAGAATTTCCTATCTAGAAGTCCTTAAAACAACTGTATATGTACTTGCCTTACCTCTTGCCATATGTTTTTTGTTTACTTTTCAAAGTCAATGGAAATGTCACAAGCAGTTAAAAGTACATTTTTACTATAAAATGACAGGTTGTAAGGAAAACAATGTATAAAAGAAAAAAAAAACATCTTTTCAGCATAGCCTTTAAAAAATTGACTCACAAAGTGAGGTCAGGGTCACCAATGATAGGTCTACAGTAGTTCTTGTTCTAAACGCTTATCTAGTGATTGTATAACTCAAGATTCATGCATGCTCCTCACTTTTGTAGTAACAAACATTAATTATACTCCTAGAACGTGAGGTACACTAGTACTGCCTGTACTCCAGATGAGTAATTGAAGCATAGTGAGATCGAATACTTTGCCCACAAACTAGAAGAGGCTGTGGTCAAGACAGAAAAGTCCAGACCTTTAGAGGCCCATTCCAGTGCCTTAACTACATGATCGCATTCCCCTCACGATGTGCACTCTGATGGTGGGTGTTCCTTATTGTAGTTACACATGTTCTTATGCAGTACACAGGATATGCCATGAACCAGGTCTCACATCCTTCAGGATTTAGCAGATAGTTTAAGTAATGCTGCCCCTTTCAGAGCAGAAGGAAAAAGGCTGAGGAGTTCTAGAACCATCCTTTCCCCTGAAACTTGCTCTTATCTTGACAATATTTCCTTTGCTTTCCAAGAGCTGTTTTGAAGAGACAAACCTTTACAAAAGCAAAAACATTTCTAGTTCAGACTAAAAGAAATACATTGCCATCATGATTCATACACATATGGAGGGAACAAGAAAAAAAGAGTATCAGTCTAGAGTGTACAACAAGCTGTTTACAGTCAAATCAGAGCAAAACAAGCCATTTTGTCAGTGGTGTAACACTGCTGATGATACACTTCATATTACATTGTGCACTTGAATTTAAGTATTCATTGCTTTGCTACCTTCACTTCCTCCCTGCCTCATGCATTCTCAGTCTCTCAATGCAGTGCCTTCCCCTGCATACTTCCTTGCCCAACCTGTAAGAGCAAAGAGCTTGTCTTTTGGCCACCATGAGAGCCTATTCAGGAGTCAGCAGAAAATGCTATATTTCTTAAAATTTTTCTCTCAGTTATGGGTATTAAAATATCTGTTGTGTCAAGTTGACTACAATGGGGGCTACAAATTGTTNTTACATACATACATATATATATTATATATATATTATATATATTATATTTTTTAAATATATATATTATATATATTTTTATATATATATATGTGTGTGTGTGTGTGAGAGAGAGAGAGAATTATGTCAAAGGTTCTAATCAAATAATTTATTGTAATTTCCTCAATGTCATCCAAGCCCTTCAAACAACTGCCTCAGATGAAAAAATACCATACCATAAAACAGTGGTCTATCCTGATATTTCTGAACATCACAGACTGTGTTTCTAATTAACAAGAAAAAGTAGCAGATTCCCAAGTTAAGGTTTCTTCTTAAGATAACTGAGGTATTCAAGTCTCTTCCAAAAGTACTTTCAGCAAGTGTAGCCCAGCAAATATATGTCATGAGGGAAAGTCACAACAGGTCCAGCCTTACAGTAGGATAAAGGCACCAAAATACATGGCTAACCATACAGCAGGATTTTACAAAGCCACTTGGGCAGCAGAGGAAGCTATCTCACATCAGCATCTACAGTCCTGTTTAATACAGATCCTTTCTCTACTCTGCTCTAAATTCAGACCAAAGTTATATCAAGCTGCACTCAGTGTAAGATTAAGCTACTATGGCTCCTGAAGAGTTAAGTACTAAATGTTTTGCAAATTGACATGTCTGCAGTCAGCTCTCACAAACCCTTCAAATACTGTAGACTACACTTATTCTGTGTGAAGTTTCTTTACCTGGACACTTAAGGAAAGAAATACCATCACAGTATCAAATCATAACTCAGTCTGGATCTTTTCAAGCAGATGCTTTTCATAAGCTCATCTTAGAACAGCCATGAAGCAGAAGGCAACATCCCACATTTTGAACAGGGCTTCAAAAGCACCTGCCACTCAGTTGGAATAAAATTACCTCCAGTGACATCTGTCTGCCTTCTTACCTGTTTTGGCTGTAGAAGAGTCCCATGACCAATGGGGAGGCAAGGGGGCTACCAGAGCTATTGCACTGCTTTTTAAAGGGCAGAACATAATACTTAAGCCTACCAGTACATAACTAAATCAGTGTCCTGGATGTGCTGCATTAGTCTTAAGAGAAATCTGAAATCCACATGAAGCCATCTGAGATGGACCAATTAAACAGGTCCAAAAATATGCGTCTTGAGCTCAGCTTGGAAGAAGTAATGTTTCATTATAGCAAGGGTGTGACCCTCACTGCTCCAAATCTCCAGCTACTGAGAAAAACGCCAACATATTTACTGTAGTGTTCTATCAGAGAAGAAGGGGGGGGAAGAGAGGAAGGGGTATTGCCATTGTGTTTTCAAGCAACAGATCAAGAAGGACAAAAAAGTCCACACATCAGGAAACTATTAAAATGAATACATTCCTAGTTTCCTCATAATTAATTCAGCATGGCAAATTTTGTATCAGAGAAGGGAAAGAAAGATTTCAGCTACTTCCTTTTATCTCAAGCTGTTTGGAAGAATATGATCTTGTAACACTGAAAAGAAGTGCCTCACTGCACTCCAGCAGGATAGTGTAATTTTAACTCTTCCACATGTCTAATTTGATATGCATATCCCTGTTTTCAGTATGACACGCAATACTTATACAGCAGAGACTCAGGTTGATTTGGGCACTATCTATCCCCACTTGTAGCCCCATCCCTTTTTTTATTTCATATTGCGTTAAACAATACATTGAAAACAGTTTTCTCTACACAATTCTTCTAGGGGGATTTTTTTTTTTTGTATGCTTGCTTTGTTGTACAAGTTGACATTTGGTTTACATTTTGACAGTTATCTTCACATGAGTAAGAGCCAAAGACTATTCTTTGCCTGTTCTTGAAATTTTAGGTTCTGGGTTAGACTAAGTTATGCAATACTTGCAAAAGAAGATTCATTAGACAGCTATTTACATGCTCAAGTAATTCCATTATTTTCAAGGTCCTATGAGAACAAACCTATTAAATATGTGATTTGCCACAATTATAGAGCTCCCAAACTTTCACAGTCATTCAACATACAAAGAGTTGCATGCACAGTTAAAGTAAGTCCTCGAAGTAGAATTAACCAAGATAATTATGTGCAGCTTTTCATAGCAGGAGATTGAGCTAGAGTTAGGTGAGTTCTGTGGCTCTGAAAGTCTACCAAACACATTAAACAATTGATCACTGCCTCTTTTCCTGTATATAATACATAGTGTAACTGAATGTATAAGCATACTGTTTGAAATTCTAACACCTGGAAATTTCATGCCAACATCCAGAAAACAAAATATCGAATTAGAATTTTGAACGTGAAGGGCATCTCATCTCCTATTAAGACTCATAGAATGGTAAGGTTGGAAGGGACCTCAAGGATCATCTAGTTCCAACCCTCTGCCATAGGCACGGACACCTCCCACTAGCACAGGTTACTCAAGGCCTCGTCCAACCTGGCCTTGAACACCTCCAGGGAGGAAGCAGCCACAACCTCCCTGGGCAACCTGTTCCAGTGCCTCACCACCCTCACTGGAAAGAACTTCCTCCTAACATCCAGTTTCAATCTCCCCTCTGCCAGTTTAAACCCATTGCCCCTTGTCCTGTCATTGCAAGACCTTGTAGATAATCCCTCCCCAGCTTTCCTGTAGGCCCCCTTCAGATACTGGAAGGCTACTATAAGGTCTCCTTGAAGCCTTCTCTTCTCCAGGCTGAAGAGCCCCAACTCTTGTAGTAGCCTGTCCTCATTGGAGAGCTGCTCCAGCCCTCTGAGCATCTTCGTGGCCCTCCTCTGGACTCCACTAACAAGCTTCATCTAGAGAGAACATGTTTCTTTGCCATACACTATGCATCCAAATTTTCTTCTATGACAATGATTGACTGAAATATACTTGGTATACCAGTGCTCAGACGGCTCAGATGAAGTTCAAGGTTACACTGCACAAGGTACATCACGGTATGTAGCCCAAAGTGGTTATACAGCATCATGAGAAAACACAGAAATGGCAGGGAACAGCCAAAAGACCTCTCCCTGACACAAACACTACAGTCCAATTACACGAACTGATCAAGATCAGACAAGAAATCTCTTAAAGCTTCATACTCCATCTATGTGTTCCAAGTCCAACGCCAGTCCCATAATCACATAACTCTTCTTTCCAAATCCTTTTCTGTTACATAGCTTGCTTGTGTCAAAACCTCCAAGTAATTCTTTAATTAAGATGAAGGCCTATGAAAATAGCTCACTTATTTAATACAGTTGTTTTCTCAGTACTGTATGGTATTGAGCTTTTAAATGTTTTCTGTCTCTATACTAGCTGTTGAGTGCAGACTAGGATTTGCGAAGGAAACCCACGCTATTGATTTCTTAAAGCATTCAATGTTTAGCAATTAACACATCAGATAGTAATTAATATTTGGCAATTCTGCTAATATTGTGCTTTAAACTGACTTAGCGCAAAAATATTATGTATCTTTGGCAGCTCAAGTGATAAGCTCACCTAGGCATTTTGTAGCAGAAGGAAAGACTTTGTTCCAAAATGCATAGCTAGGATTAAAAAAAAAAAACAAAAAAAAAACCACCACCCCAGATTTTAATTTAAATATTAGAATGTTTGCCAGGCAAGCTTCTTGGATTTGAGGCTTTGATCAGCATGCCCATCAAAACCATGCCTATTGCTTTAATCATCAGAAACCATGTGTGTGTTATTAGTAACGAGTAACTGCCAAATTTTACTCTTGGTTTACCATTGTGGAAATGACATCAGATTTGCATTTAACATGTAATATCTTGGCAACACCATTTTTTCAAAGCAATCAAGAGATGCATAGGCATATATGAGAATAACAAACATAAAACTGGTCTTCCACCATTTCAAAATTTACCTGTAAAAGTTCATTAATATCGCTTAATTGATATGCTTCCCTAAAGAGTAAGACTTGGAGAATGGAAGTGTTTGTAGTAGCAGAAATAGAATATTTGTTCAGGCAAAATGAAAAGACTAATATTATTGTGCATTGTATGCACTACACAAACTTGCATGATTTGTTTAAGTGTTCTGCACCTGAAGAACTGTGTTCCATTCTGAAGGACACTCTGCTAAAAAGACAGTAACTGCAGGGCCAAGAAGGTAGAAAACTCTATTTATGCTCAGTAGAGGTAAATGTATGAAGATGAAATAAAGGAGAAATGTTTGTAGGGACAAATTTCCGTATACACTAGAAATTATTGTCCACGTCAGGCACCAATATACTACTATCAAGAGCAGAATATGTTGACCCCTGGAACACCAAGCAGACACACAGAGCATAAGCAGTCTTACCTGCTTCATATAGAGTAAGATTTTTTCTTCATGTCACTAATGCATAAGTTATCTTAGAGACAAGAAGGCTATAACAAAGCATTAATTTGTTTTCTGTATTAAATAAACATTCTTCCTATATTGCATGTCCTACTTACAGATTTAGCAATAGTTCATTTAAACACCTCAGAAATCTTCAGTGTCACAGATCAGCAATACCAGTAGTGTGGACTACATGCAGCAAGGAAAACAAAACCAGCTATGTTGGAGTTAATTTGCTAAACATAACTTCTCTATGTCTGCATATTCCGTTGATATTCAGATTTAAATATATACAAAAGTCAGGAAGGACAAGGGAGAAAAGTTGACCAATCTAAGGATTCCCTTTTATAGGCCGTTTTGGCGTAAGTGTGCAAGCGTGTCCTCATTTTCTACATAGCCTACACAGAGCTGAAAAAGGTTGGAGGAGTTCAGTGAATTCCCCAGCACTACAACTTGCTACACAGTCAGGACTAGCATGCCATAACACCCACTATGCCAACTCAGACCTAATACTTTCTTTTTCCTTTTCTAATTGAACATTTTGGGTATGCTTTATCATTATTTCATCTTTCTCAAAGCTACGCATGTGCACTAGCGCAAAATAAGAGCGCTAGAGGTTTTTTTTATGCCATCTCCTAGTTGTGCTGACTCACAATTGAGAGCACTGGACAGCTCACAGTTCAAAATATAGGTCTGGTCCGCTCATTCCTGCAAACCACTTGGGACATGGTCAGCACATGAAGCTGTTGTTTGCTATCATTGCTTTTCTGCTTTATTGAAGCGTCCCTACAGAGTTCTTTTAGGAAAGCGATCCACTTGCCAGTGTCATGTGGACTATCTTCCCCTTGTGCTGTATGCTTTCAGCTGTGCAATGCAAACTCAGGGGAAGATGGAGGGAAGAATCTTAAATAAATTGTTCCTCTGCATTTCATTTTGAAGGAACTCTCTGGCTGTTGTTTATAATGAGTCTAGTTTTAAGTAGGGCCAGTGAGGGGATTTGTCTTGGTTTTGCTGACTATGCAAACAGATACTTTGAGACAGTTGTCTAGAGGAAGCAGAGTCTTTTATTATGTCCATCACTGCCAAGTGATTTGGCAGATTCCTCCAAGATGCACAATCCAGTAGGTTGAGAGAGAGCTTGGCTGGCTGGTTACCAGCAGAAAAGCTCAACTGAGACACTTTCAAAATCTTATAATGGTCAATTTGGGTTTTGGCTGAAGAAAGGAAGAGGACAAAAATTAGAGGCAGCCAGGTGTCAGTGAAGAATAGAATATCAGTGTCATTTTCATTGTTATACCATGAAAAAAAATACACCAAAACCAGACATTGGATATAGTTAAAGCAAATATGTGCATTGGCTAGGTAGATCTGCAAAGATTGTTTCATTTGTCTTCACGTTTGCCTGGAAGACCAAGGTGATGTATCACTGTCTCAAATCAGAATGCAAGGTCCTTTCATTTGGCTAACTGCTAGTAGCCAGAGGACCCAGACCAGAGGGAGTCCCCTTCAGCCTCGGTGCTAAAAACACCAGTCCAAGGCTGGTTTCAGTTTGTGCTTGAAGATCACAAGGAGAGAAGGGGTACTCCAGGGTTACCTCGAGGAAGGAAGGCTCTTCATCCTGCAAATCCCCTGCTGGTTTCTGGAGTCAAAGCAGCACAAATAATCTGTTGCATCGGCCTAGAACTGGACTATGAGACATAGTTCAGGTAATGGGTAGTTTCTGGTCCTTCTAGAAAAAGCTGTTTGGCTTTGGTCATCCCCAAAGGCCTACCTGTCCTATCTGCATTTAAAAAAAAAAAAAAAAAAAATCTTTGAAATGTAGGACTGAAGATACATACAAATGTAGGAGAACCACAATCGGTTCTGTCACATAGCCAGAGAAAGTCCTAGAACAGGACACTGAGACGTACTTCAAGTAATGGCTGGCTTCTGGTCCTTGACAGTAAGCCTGTCAAATCAGTACTTTCCACACAAAATTGTCAACTCCCAGACATTTGCTGAAAACCTAAAAATTTTGTTTGCATTACAGTTTGTAACCTAGTTTAAATATTATTTCACACCATAGTAACATGGAAGTTCCTCCAACCTTCTGCAGCCAAGGGCAGAAACCAGACCAAAGAAGAAAAAGGGACCAAGCTTCAAGGCAATAGGACAGCATATATTAACAACAAAATATTTTGCCATTTTGAATAGGGGCATAACTTTGCCATGTTAACTTAGAAAGTACATAAATCCCTATCTGAAGAAAGAGTGAAAGATAAAGCTAAGTCAGAAAATTACAAGACCTAAGCCTCAACTAAGGTTTATTATTAAACACCATTCACATCAAGCCAGGGTAGGGCAGGAATAGGAGATTAATGTTTTAAACACGATAAATCTCACATTTAATATCAAAAGTCAAAATGTGTCTTCTTACTCTTTTTTTGGCACTTAGTTAAGAAAAACCTTTGATGAAAGCAGTTCTTGCCCTCCAGCTGGATGAACACTAAGACACCTCTGTCACAGAGCAACCGGGTGCTTGAGCACCCTGCCAGGCAGGGCTGGCTGCTGCTGTGCCAAGGAGCAGGCTGTTCTTTGGAAATGTTTATGTAATTCAACCGTGCTGCTGCTGAATCCACAGATGAGGAAAAATAAAAATAAATTGTAAAAAACCCCCGACAACATAGAAAACACCCAACCTCAGAGCTCTCAGGCCATTAGTGTTTCTCACTCAGGTTTTGCCTTCCAATCAAATACTGATAGATTTCTGTTTTGTTTGGACCTGAAGGGTGGAGGGAGTTGGAGGGTTGCCTTTGCTGCTGTCAGTGCTTCCTAATGATGTGTCTCACTAGAGAAAATGAACTTGTTTGTTTGAGAATTCAAATTCCCTGTGGGGCTCAGTTTGGGAAATTGAAGATATGGGAAGGAAAATAATGTCTGTCAGGGCAAAGTATAAACATCCATACAGCAGAACAGTGAAACACCTACAGAGAATGTTGTAGCTTTGCCAGTAAACTAATTAAATTCACCAACTGAGGAGGAAACTACGACAGCCAAATAGTTAAAATAAATCAGAGGTTTCGTCTAGCTACTATAACAGGAAATGACTGCCAGAGTCAGGGCTTCTATGTTCTTTTCCTGGTTCTATTTCGAATTTACTGAGCAACTCAGAGAGCAACAGACTTTAAAAGTAGCTTGTAATTTGAAAAGTCTCTATTTCTGATGCCCAGCTGTGCCACAAAGGGCTTCACCAGCTAGCATCTTCGGTGCCCTCTTGTGCACTTGTGAGGCCAGAGCACTTCAGGGTATTTGTGTTTGAAGTCAGCTACCCAACCTACATTTAATCAGCCTGCTCAAAGTCAGTGCATCTGAAAGCTTCCCCTGCTTGCTAATTGTGGTCTGCACAACACATTGCTGTGGGAGTCTAAATGTTTAAGTGCTCTTTAAGGCTGGCATAACATACTGCAGTGGGAGTGTTACGTTCAAATATTGTTTGTAAACATTTTCAAGACTTCCAAGACTACTGTCTCCCAAAGTCAGTGCTGTTACTCTTGGAAATAATGTACCCTCTGCCCAGCACATTTTCTGAAAGGACTGATTCTTACTAAAGGTAATGAAGCTTCATTTCCAGGTCTGACTGCAGGAGGTGGTGCAAGTGTAATGGGACTGAAACTGAGAATCAGTAATAACTTGCTTTCTGTTCAATAACATAGCCTCAATTGAGGCATCTCTCCATCATGGAAGCTCTCTGTGCCCAGGGTTCCTATTCAGTTCCATGAGAATTTCTAAATGAAAAGAGTATGTGGCTCCTTCTTACACTGACTTGAATTGTACCACAAATTCCTCAGAGACAGAGCCAAATTAAGTGTCCAGGATAAGGATGTCTCTATAAATTGACATTTTCCTGCCCTACCTTCAATTACAATGTCCCATCCCTATCAAGGGACACCATGGATCAGAGGATCACACTGGCTGCTTGCCAGCATTCATTTAGCCATAGAAGTCCAAATGTTTTTATTATTCGAATGAACCATTTTTTTTCTCTTCTAAAAAGTCATCTGTAAATGTGTGTTTTAGCGTCAGTTTTATCTTTGCTATGAGCCAGAATCTTTACAGTGGATTGTCAGATTGTGTGTCATGAGGCAAATTCTAGATGTTTGCCAATTTGTAACAGGCTGCTGTTGCATCCGATTGTTTAAGAATGTTGTTATGCTGAAGAATAAACACAAAAAACAGAGAATGCTGTTCACTGAAACTACAGAAAAATTAAAAAGAAATTAGGGGGAAAAAAGAGGGACCAAAGTAGGTTTGTGGGCCCCCTACTCCTCATCCACTCTCCAGTATGGTGCAGGATGGGGGTAGCACACTTAATGTTTCTTTTTCCTTTCTCCCATGTGCAGCCTTGAAGGCACCACACCTCCATCAGCTACCAGAGCTCTACTTTCAGAGCTTCTTCCAAGCTTAGGTCTTCTGCCAACCACCTGCTATTTCAACCCATGTGCTCACATAGAAAAGAATTTGTATCTACATATTAAGAAATTATACAAGCTCCTGAAACAAAGACAGACCCTTTTACAGCACGATGGATGATTTCATTTCTGTAAACTTCATCTGAGAACAGAAAAAAACTCAACCACCAAACAAGTAAACACCACAGAGGCATAACAAAAGCAAAGTAATTTCCACTAGACAACAATAAATAAAATATGGCACAAACACGGGCAGTATTTCAACACCTGCTTAGAGACTCTTGGAAAACATCTTCACCTTTACAGCTATCTTCAGAACAGCTCTATAGAATACTCTCACATTCAGTTTAACATGTTAGCATATTATGCATCTTTTTTTCTTTGGTAAAGTATAACAACATTTCAGTGAGTGTACTTAGAATAAGTAAAAATATTTGGATAATTTCATTGTCCAATCCATTACCATCCATTTGGGAATACCTTCCCATTTCCTTCAAAATGTAAAAATTTGTGAAACCGTATACTAAACGCAAAAACTCAGTGAAGTTCACAAAATTTGTTATTTCCAAGAATCAAAACTATCTCTTTCATTTGCACTCAATCTCTTTTTTGTGCACTCCCATTTAATAATGCATATCCACGCGCTAATGATTTGCCAATATTTCATTGTTTAAAGGCTGTGTAAAGCTGAATTTTTAGAAGTTTTCTTGATAAAAAGATCCTTGAAGACAAGGATCTAATTAAACAGTATAATCCTTTATTATGGAGCTACTCTCTAGATGCTGTGTATAATATTAGCAATATGTACTCCAAGATGATTTTATCATAATCACAGAATTGCAGAATGCCAGGGGCTGGAAGGGACCTCAAAAGATCATCCAGTCCAACCCCCCTGCCAGAGCAGGATCACCTATACCAGATCACACAGGAAAAAGTGTCCAGACCAGTTTTGATTATCTCCGGAGAGGGAGACTCCACCACCTCCCTGGGCAGCCTGTTCCAGTGTTCTGTCATCCTCAGTGGAAAAAAAAAATCCTCCTCATTTACATGAAACTTCCATTGCCTCAGCTTCCACCCATTACCCCTTGCCCTGTCATCAGCCATCACCGAGAAGAGGCTGGCTCCATCCTTCTGGCACTCACCCTTTACACATTTACAAATGAAATGGATATTAAAACTATTAATTGCAAAAAGCACGTGGTCACTTTTCTAAATACCATGTTCAGCATCACAAGCATTACAAGTCAGAACTTTTGAATACCTCTTACAGAAGTAGCACTCCAAACTGTTCAACTCTACCTTCAACATATGTACTCTTCATTAAAGGGATATGACCTTTATGCCTGCCTCCAATAGGTTTTGCCCAAAGTACGCCAGTTAAAAGAACCTTACTTTCCTACCACTCTCCCAGTCTTTTCGGTAATTTATTGCTTCTTCCCTTTGTTTTATAGGCTCGTCCAAAAGGAGAAGGCCTGACTCCGTACCAGGGCAAGAAACGCTGCTTCGGTGAATATAAATGCCCCAAATGCAAGAGAAAATGGATGAGTGGAAACTCCTGGGCTAATATGGGACAAGAATGTATCAAGTGCCACATCAATGTTTATCCTCACAAACAGGTAGGAAAAATGCAGACCTGCTTACATACGGACTTCAAACTAGGAATGCTCTTTGTAAAGCATGGGTAAAACTTGACATGCACTGTAACATGCTGCAAAATTTGATTCTCAAAAAAGCTGCTCTTCTCAGTCCTGGAAATCCAGGCTCTTGTTAGTTACTAAATTCTTTCAGTAAAAATACCTCCAAAACAAAACCTTAACCTGCCTTTATTACAGAAACAAGATGTAGGGCATTACAATCCAAGGTGGAGTAAAAGAAATTCAGCAGTAGTAATGAGCCTCCTAGTTATTCTGATCCTCTTCATATTTGCATCAGAGACCTTATTGCCGTCTACAACTACCTGAAGGGTGGTTGTGGCCAGCAGGAGGTTGCTTTCTTCTCTCAGGCAACCAGCACCAGAACAAGAGGACACAGTCTCAAGCTGTGCCAGGGGAAGTTTAGGCTCGAGGTGAGGAGAAAGTTCTTCACCGAGAGAGTCATTCCCCACTGGAATGGGCTGCCCAGGGAGGTGGTGGAGTCACCGTCCCTGGAGGTGTTCAAGGCGGGGTTGGATGTGGCACTTGGTGCCATGGTCTAGTCTTGAGGGCTGTGGTAATGGGTTGGACTTGATGATCTTTGAGGTCTCTTCCAACCTTGGTGATACTGTGATACATCCTAGCTGCATCTCAGTAATAAAGAGAGCTGTGCATGGGTTGTATTACCTGCTGCCCAGCCAAAGAGACTGCTCAAACCATAGATTGTTTGATGTACATGCAATGTGATAGGTGCCAAGGAAATTCCGTCATGAGCCTTGCGTGTCTCAATAAAGTGCTTGCAAAAATCCTATGAAAACATCTTTCTATGGGTATTGTAAGGAACATGTCCTATCATTTCCATGAGATTTTTGGGGGGGAAATATATCAGGGGAAAAAAATCCTGAAGGCTTTATTATCATAAAAAGACAGGAATATTGAAATTCATTGCAACAAGTGGGCAGATAAGATACAATTAAGCTTTATCCCACACAAGACTAACAGATGAACTGTATTTTCTCTTCTTGTACTCATGTGCATATTCGTCTATTTCTAAGGGTAAGATTTAGCTCAGTCTCTACAGCCACACTGTATTCCAATATGCAGCCTAAATAGTGATTTAGAATTACTATACTTTGAAACAAGACAAGAGGTAATGGGCACAAACATGAACATATGAAACACCATCTAAATATGAGGAGGAACTTCTTTATATCTAGGGTAGTGGAGCACCAGAATAAGCTGCCCAGAGAGGTAGTGGATTGTCCAAGGAGTCATTCAAAGCCCACCTGGACACTGTCCTGTGCAACCTGCTCTAGGTGAACCTGCTCTGAATGGAGGGTTGATCTAGAGGATCTCTACAAGTCCCTTCCAAGCCCTATCAGTCTGTGATTCTTTTACTAACTTGCATGAGAATCTCAAAGCTTCCAAGGTCTCATTCCTTGCCTCTGTTTAAACAGCTGCATCAAAATCCAGGCTGAGCACTGAAGTAATGTATCACATGCATGAAAGTAAACTCCTGAGAATGAGAGAAATTACAAGATCATTGATGTATAGTACAGGTTTATACGTATTTATCTTGCTCTTCTAAATTATTTCCATCATTTATGTTACCGTCCAAAGGGTCACAAGAAATTCACACTATACAAAAGGCATTACAGACCTGCAAGTATGCAGAGTTGCCCCTAATCGCAGGGCTAAAAGTCTAATCTGCATAGTAGTACTAAAATCTAAGACACACTGTGGAAGGGTTGCAGTCTACAGTTCTTCTACAAGCTGTGTTTGCCTTGAAGACATATTCATGTTGTTTTCCAGGGAATAATCATAGAATTTGCAGTGCAGGTTTCCACTGCTGACCTCCATTGCCATGTTCCCATGGCATTTCCAAAGGACAATATAACTCACAATGTGGAAGAGCTTTGCTCTTATGTTCGTGTCTCACCAGTAAGTATTGAAGCTACTTGAGGTTTTCAAGACCAGAATGGGTTCGGCTAGCCTTCAAGATAGAAAACTTGCAGCCAGTCAGTAGTACTTTTTCCCAACATTTGAACTTAAAATCCTGAGACAAAAGATTTTATATCCTGAGGTTGTCACTGCCTCACCTCTGTCTGTTTCTATTTCTCGGAGTTGCTATCCTAATTTTTTTTCTAGAGGCACCCTGTGTTGCTTCTAATTAAACATACCAGCAGTGGCCAGAAAGTAAACAAAATGGCCTCAATTCATGCACAGAGCCAGCAGCAAAGGAGAGCTAACAGGCTGCATGAAGTCAGCACTGCTTCTTGACAGAGCCTAGGGTTTTCTAACCCATACAATGCTTTTTATCCAAGCTTCCAGCTTTACACCAGACTCTCTAAACATTTATCAGCTTTTATGTGTGTCACATTACTCTACACCATCTTGGAGAACATGCTCTATCCAGTCACCAGTACTTTTACGCTAATGACTGTAGTTTGTAAAAGCACAGCAAAAGATACTTTAACTTTTAAAGTTAAAGCACCCCCCCCCCCCCCCCCCCAAAAAAAAAACTTACTGTACACATAAGATTGTTATAGTAGGCTTTTTCATTTTCCATGTTAAATAACTCATCTAAGAACAGCTGCTGCCTCTCCCTAGAAGCCATGTTTTTCTTGTGCCATTTTAACTCCATTCAAGAAAAAGAAGTCTCTGTCATTTTTCTGTAGCATCTGTTCTTTCACTGCAAAAATCACCATGCTGTGGGATGTGATCACAGTGAAGGTAATCCATAAATAATTTTTTTTTTTTAATTTTACAAAACCCAGCTGAACTGGCCACACAGGACAGCACTTACCTCTAACGAAATAAATTATTTCTACTTCTAAACAATCTGCAGAGAGGAAATATCAATAAATGTGTTGAAATTCATCACCTTTTCTTACTCCTTGCCCTACCATTTGGTGAATATATCATTGTGACCTAACAGATAAAGTGTCTTGCACGTTATTAAAAAATCAATAGTCATTTTTATCAGCAGATGAAAATCTCTGTGGTTCCTCAAAATTAGCTACCCTTATGTCAAGTTACAAAAGCCTCCAAAAATCGTTATTTTGTTTAACTGCAGACAACTCAGACTATGTCTGAAACCAGTCAGGTGCCATATTTCCCTTATGAGGGCATATTCTAAAGAATCTCTATATAGAACATGAAAACTCATACCAGATCAGATTGAGCTACACTGTTCTATACTTGCTCCTGGGCAGCAAAGGACACTCAAGGAAGGTGTGGATACAGACACAGCAAACATCTCCAAGGACAATTTCCTATCCTCTGCTATGGCCAAGTGAGTATCTCTGCATTTCCCCAGTTTCTCACCAAAGAGACCAACCTCTGTAGAGTCTATTGGATGGCTGAATTGCAACCACCAGAAGGGCCACCAGGACTTGCTTCATCACCCTTTATGTTGGAGACTGGATGCTTTTATCCAATTTGAGAGAAAAAAAAAAGAAAGCTTTATTTCAGGATTACTTGATATTTATTGCAGTGAATTATGAGTTTATTCTCAAAATCCAGGCTTGCCCTTTCCTCCAGTCCTCTTCTCTTTCTCTGCATTTTCTATTCCCCACATGCTTTCCTCAAACCTATGGACTTCTCAGTCAGGCTTGCCCATTTTGTCATACAAAGGGTGGTTTGTGCTCAAGTACTCACATGTAAGTGGCTTAGGCAGTAATAGAGCACTGGAGGCGNCCAGGTGCTTTTCCTCAGGGCTGCTCTCCAGCCATTCACCACCCAGCCTGGAGTTGTGCTTGGGATTGTGCCTACCCAGGTGCAGGACCTTACACTTGGCCATAATCTCCGCTCTGGGATAGTTCTAGGCTAGCCATTCAAGCACATGTTCTGGTTGTGAGTGGTGTGTACATCTCTGCTCAAATCTTGGTTTCCTATCCATACCTTTCATTAGTGGGTCCCTGGAAAGGTGAACAGCTCACTTCCCTATCACCTGCTCTTTGTTCCTGGAGGCTCATTTCACTTCAGGAAACGCACCCATGCCAACTCTCCACAAGGAATGCCTTAATTCAGCCCTGTGCTCTTGACTCCACATACCCTATCTGTGACAATGAGCTTTTAATCTATATGGGGCAGAAAAAGTCTTCTTAGCTATTTTTCAGCTGTGTGTGTACATCAGAGTGGTCTATAAATAAAGCTCCACATTTCTGTATTTAAGAGAGATACTGAAGCATGTGTTAAAAGTAACATAAGAGCCTGATAGCTCTCGTGCTGCCATTCACTCCCCAGTTCATCCATGGAACAGGGCATCAGGTGGCTCTCACACCTGAACTGCAGAACTTCTAATCCCAAAGAAGCTCTGCAAGCATTTCTGTTCTCATAACTCAGTTGTATTCCTCATTTGGAAACTGCATTTCCGCCACATCTCTCAAGTAGTAAACCTCCCTGTGGGAGTGTTTACAGGAGTTCATAGGACATGGAGCAAAAACTGAAGTCACAAGCTCAAGCCTTTTTGAGGAGTAGAAGACCAAATAACTACCCTGAAAAAGCTGCTCTATGGCTATTCCAAAAGGAGTTTTCCAAGGAGTTATTTCAGCAACTCTAAACATAAACATACATCTCAGATGGGATTTAAAACCTACCTCTTATTCTTTCAAGGCATTTGAATTTTGTATTTGTGTTTGTTTATGCTCCTTCTTACCCTGCTCCAGAAATGGACCCATTCCTTCTAGCTATTCACCAACATTCTTGGCACTGTAATAACCCAGATGCCAAGCTTTGAATTCTCATTTTCTTCCCCTGCCTACTGTAGCAGCAACGTCTGCGCCTGTGGTTGCTTCCTGGCTGGCTTCTTATCAAGGCTTCTTCTCTGACTTTGTGGCTAACTCCAGTGCTGTTTGTGATGACAGCTGTTGCGCTGGTGCAAAACCAGCCATCTGGTGACCGACTTGTCCTCTTGGACACTATTTTCTTCCAGCTGTCAGGGATTTACTGTTGGACTGGAAATAATTTGGTATGTAAATACATTTTTCATGATATCCAAGCTATTACTTCCACGGGCAATGCAGTGACCTCATCGCAACTCTCATACCTCAGTGCGTCCACGGCCACCTCCCTTCCTCAAAATGGGATGGAGTGTGTCTGATCGCTCAAACCCAAAACACTTTTCAACAGTTTGAACCCTATATGTATGCTCTTTTGACTTTAGGTTTAATAAAGCCTGCCCAGCACACCCATTCTTGTGTTCCAGCAGTAGGAATGCTGATCACTCCTGACTGCTATTTCTCTCAAATCTCAGGAGACTTCCACCATTGAGTTCATGTGGTTATCATTATCCACAGGCATGCTGCTGACAAGCTGCTTGCTTTGAGTATCACACCTCTGATCTGCAGCCTTATCACTGCCTCTTAGATCTGCAGCAACAACCAAGGGCCTCATTAGTGCTCTTGTTCACCTCAAGCACAGAGAAAAGCAGAGGGTCTACTGCTCAAGGATGCTCCTTGCATCCCATTTCCCTAGTGTCTAATTTTTTATTGGACTAAATTATAGCATGTGTGTCTTGAGGGAAACACAGGAGTCGTGGCTCTCCAGCAACTATCCTGCCAGCTATAGTAGCAGAATCCATTTCTATTCACATATCTAATCTGCCATTTAATCAACTCAATTTGCACAACTAAAACCTGTTGTAACAAATGGAGAAAATTGAGTATTTCTTAGATTTGAATTTTTATTTGATCCGTTAGCTATCAGTGTTGCTAATTGTTACATTCTACAGCAAAACAACTTTTTTTTTTTTAATTTCAGTCTAAACACAAATATCAGCAGCCACATTATTCCATTATGCTTCTTAGTGGAGGCAGTTTTCCCTCAAGGATATTCTGGTGATGTTCTATCATCTGACACCTAACACTTAATACGTGCGAGCTTTTTGGTTTTGAGAGGTTTGGGTTTTAAACTGTCTTGTGGGGAATGCAGAGTACATTTGGTACATGTAGACTTGGACAGCAATGGTTCACAATCAAAAGTTAATTTGCAGAACAGGAATTGCTATTTAAATTTAAATTTATTTCAACTTCATTCCCCTAAGGCAACAGCTTTAGTCACTACCACCAAATGCTTTCCTGGTGGAGCTGCACAAGATTATTTCTACTCAGCAACTACCAAGAGAAAATTAGAGAAAGATGTAAAAAAAAAAAAAAAAATTTAAGAATGTAAGAGTGCCCAACTCTGTTGTTTTTACTGAAAATATGGACTGCAAATTCCTGGATGCTTGCATTTTAAAAAATATTATAAAAATTTAAGTATTTTATTTAAACTCTCCATTTAATGGGGGGGGAAGGCAGCATACCTGTCCCAGAGAAACGTAAGCAGAATTTTCTGTTGTTCTACGAGCTCCATTTTACCTCTAAGGAAAGGAATTACTTCATCAGCCAAACAGTCCGCCCCCTTCTCCACCCCCTCTCTGAACGCATGGCTGACCTTTCCACACTACCAGCCTCTCAGCAGCAGCACAGAACTCTTGCAGCCTCCTCAGCTATTTGGAACTTCTGCATAATTCAGACAAACCCTGAAACTAAGCACAGCATACAAGAGCTCAGCTCTGCCACACCTCTCCTGCACTGGCGTGTTCTCCTTTCCCTCTGCTTCTGCCATGCCAAAGCTGTTGAGAATTGTCAAAGGTCAGCCTGTGCCACGGAAGTTCAACCTTGACAGACACGCAGCTCTTTGGCTGTCTAATATCCTACCCTTTTAGCATGGTGTAGTAAAGGTTGCAAGGGTGTAAGGTTATTGAAGTCCTCCATAATCAGTAACAGACAAATAGCAGCAAAACAGGAACAGTTGCTTCTCAGGGTGTTTGAAGAGTTTGGATTTTTTCCCATACAAGAAACTCATGAAGAAAAAAAGGGCAAACTGTTAGAAGATGAAATTTCATTTTACGTAAAAACTGGATTGAAAGTTTTTGGGGACACAAACCACACTTCCAGTTTCAAAGTTGCAGCCCCCTACAGTCTCCTCAGAAACACAGCCCCAGCTCTGCTCATCTCCAGTTCTTCCAGCTGGCCCTTGGCAACCTGCTTTCCTGTGTTCATAACCCCTCTCTCCCCAGCCTCTGTGTCGTAACACACTGTTAACAATAACATTTCTGAAATCAAAATGCTTTACAGGCCAAAAAGCTGAGCTCAATCAATGCAGGGGGAAAGCAAACCACAGAGAGCTATTGTTTCTGAAAACCGTCCAAAACCTCTTGGCACTTCAAGGCATTCCCAATGTCCTTTGCACTATTTCCAGGAAAAATTATTCCCAAGACCTTGCATATTAAAAAAAATCTGGCTTATATCAATAAACATGATAACTGCTCTATTTTTTCTCTTTAATCAGAGCATAGCTAGCATGTAGAAGCAATCAGAGCTGAGTCGAATAGCCTGTTTTAAGAGTACTATTTCAAAACTCAGATTCTCAACCGAGGAGCATAAAATGACTCCTGAACCTGAGCATCATTTTTTACTTCATCTGTCTAATGCAAATTTTTGAAGAAAGTTTGTGGGCAGATGTTGGTGGCAGAAGGGTGGGTTTTCTCACCAAATAAACTTACTCAGCTTTTCTGTGTTGTGGCAGAAGCACTGCCTGCACTAGTGGTTGGGTTGCAAGCCTAGAAGCTGAAGTGCTGGTTCTGATCTCAAATCCTAACATAATGGCAATTTCCAACAAGTCATTCGAAGCTCAGTGGAATCAAAGGGAGAGGTTAAAGGATTTAAAAGGAGATGAGGAGTCCATCTACTTTCCTTATCCTCTACCCAATATGAGGAATTGTAATGGAGGGTAATTAATTGATGCAAGATGGGATTTTTTCAAAATTAGTATTGTTTATTAATTTTGGTATTCAGGATTCTCTTGCCACCCACCCAGTAAATATTAATAATTAGGTTGTGTGCAACGGTCATGAAAACATTATACAAAGGAATAACTGGATCTAGAAGAAATAACTAGCAATAATACAACATTAAACTCAATTGAATGGGAAGAGAAGTTCTTGCAGTCAATATACCGCTTGCCCACTCGATGGACCCAAGAGGCTCCTTTCTGTTTAAGACAGAAAGCTAGGATTCTATTAGAGTCAATAACAGAGTTTGTTAAAGATGTGCTAAAGATACTTTTGTGTATTTACTCACAAAATTATCTCTGGACTCCTGGGGTTGGCTACAGTACCCAAAACACTTGCAAGGAGTTCTGTTGATGTCTTGTCAGCCACTGAAGCTTCTGGTCTTCCCAGGGGTGCTAGGAGAGGAGCAGACAATCTCTGACCTGGTTCCTCTTGGCTCCAGACTCAGCAGGGAGGTTTGCAGAAGGGCAGGCAGGATGCCTTGCAAATGTGCAGTCTTGTCAGGAGACTTGCGGGTGTCACGCTGGCTAAGCAAGCCTATCACACGGAGGCATTTGTGCCTGTTCCTGGTAAACTCAACGCAGTTTCCAGGCAGACAAACCCAAAGTATCAGGGTTCGTGACTGTATAGCAGGGCTAGCTTGTAGTTTAGCAAACAATGCTGTAGAGCATGGCAGGATGCAACAGTGGTGAGGCAGTGGCAGAATCACTGCCAGAAGAAGAGAGCATGTTAAGGCAGAAACAATGGCAGCAGCAGCAAACAGCAAGCACACTCACTCTACCTGCTCATCTCTTTTATCCATATAGCCCAAGTCTAATGGGCCTTTGGACATAGATTAGCCAATCAGAATGGCCTTTTGTCTTCCTTTCCCAACAACAGGAGGGAGAGAGAAACAAGCCAGGACATATTTAGGCCTGGGCAAGCCAGGACATATTTGGGCCTATTTTGGTCTATTATGGCCTACCAAGACAGGAATCCAATTTGCAATCAAACAGTAAATGAAGTTAGACTCAAAGACATATAATACATGGCCTAGAACAGACAAAATGTCAGACAATATCATGGGTAAAAACACTGAATCAGTAGCAAACCTTTGTCAATCACCACTTAATTAGTCCCATTTATTCTATTGCACAGCTAGTAAAAGCAATATAATGTTGCACTTGCTACCTAATACAACGAAGTATTTGCAGATATCCATTGTTTAGCGTAATAGAATATATTTTGTCTCATTTTAGCTATTCAAAGAGCTGAGAAACTCTTCTGTTCCCTGGATTGTGAGCCTTTCTTGCAATGTTACATAGCCACAAAGAAAAGCTTTGCATGTCTGTCCTTCCCATCCACAGGGTCCCAGATGGGCAGCTTTGAAATGAAGAACTTATAAATGAAAAACTTATAAATGAAAATTTAGATGATCAAGTGTACCTTTCCATTTCACAGACACAGGAAATTCTTTAGGATTTAGGAAAGATGTGAAAACATAAGTAGTCATAATTTTCTACTTTTTATTTATCCAGTTCTTGCTCTGGCAATCTTATTTCACAAGAGGTAAGCAAGAGTCTAGTGTCCATGTGAGAATGGAAAGAAATTTATGGCCTGTTTTCAGATTTTACACCACATCTTGTGTCTGTACCACAATCCCATAGCACAACTGCTATCTTCAAGGGAAGGCACAGTGCAGTGAAGCAGCCAGGTACATTTCACAAAAAAACCAGACATTATGGGTTAAGGAATTGTTTGCTTTTTCAAACAACGGTGCACTTTATGTTGTTTTATCTTGCATCTGTTTTAGCTCTGCTTTTTAGACTTTCCGAACACTTAACCTCATAGCAATGTTTAACATGGGTAGTTTTTTTTCAGAATGACTGCGAAACCCTTTATATATTATGTAAAATTAAAGAATAAAGATCTACTAAGAACAAAGCATTTTCATTCCCTTGTTCAGCCAAATATACATCTATCTCTACAATTTCATAAATATTAAAAAATAAAGAGTCAACTTATTACTCAGATTCAGACGAAAGGTTGTATTGTGAGGTTGGGTCATTAGTGTTTGTTTGTTTTATTAATGGCTTTGCAGCTGCCCTACTTCAAAAATTGAAACCTCAGAAGTAGGAGATTGAGTATTGGGAAAACTTCATTCGGCTACGTAATCTCTGTGCATGATTAAGACTGTTTTCTTGTTGTAGCAGCTTATCCTTACATGGGTAACCCCTGCCGACATTGTTGGGTAATGGGATTCCCATGCTTGAGACTTACGCCTTTGATTCACTTCAGTTACTGGATACAAAAGAATCAACTCTTGTGTCACTCCTTTCATAAATATAGTTCCCAATTCAGTTCAGTTACCAGCACCTTTGAGAAGAAGAATGGCACCAAGTTGTGAGGCCATTCTTAACCAATGCAGACCTGAAAAATACATTTCATCCCTTCAGGAAAGAAATACAATATCTTTAGAATTATTAGGAGAAATCTCAGCTAGGCATAAAAACAGGCTTCACCTGCATAATAAAGAGTAAGAGTGACAAAAATGTTGATTTAATCTCATTTCCTTCCCTTCATTACAGAGACCCCTGGAAAAGCCAGATGGCCTGGATGTTTCGGATCAGAGCAAAGAACATCCCCAGCATCTGTGTGAAAAGTGCAAAGTCTTGGGCTACTACTGTCGCCGTGTGCAATAAACCTTCAAAGTGGCCTTTCCCATCCCTGTCATCCTTAAAGATCCTCTGGCAGCATGCGATCAACAGCAACACAATGAATCAAGATAAAAGCTACAATAACTGCCAATACTGCCTATCTAATAATATGCCTTACCACTGATAGAATGTAACATTTCTCCTGTGCATGCGCAGGCATGCTGCAGGTATTTACAGGACTATGATTTGTATGCATACATATATATGGAAATTTATATATGTTATGTACACACACATATATAAAGCGTTACTGATAGTGTTCACAACAGAACCGTGGCCACAGGTTCTGCAGATTGTTTACACAAACCTTATTGTCATGGCCAGGTGAAATGAAGTACTATTTAATAGGCAAGGTATAATATTCACAAGGAGTATATACGTATAGCTTTTGCAGAGGTTAAATAACTGTGGGGCCACTAATTGCAAGCACTCACCCACAGCTTGAACGTTATTCCTATTATATGACAAGACAAAGGAAGATGAAACAAGCCACAGCATAAAAGGAGGAGAAGTGTTTCTCCAGTTTCAGGAAGTCTGACAGTTTTGTGCTGCTGATTTCTTGGACTTTTTCTATTTGTTACCATCACTTGGACAAGGCTTAGGCAAAATCATTTTTGCAGGATGTAGCAAAAAAAAGTGAGTAATTGTTTGAGGGTGTGGGTTGGTTAGAAAGGGAACGCCATAATGAGACCCAGAGCATCATGAAAGATTCCAAGAAGGTTTTGGAGGAGACAGAATTGGCTTGAATGTGCAACTAATAGATCTTTCTCTTGTCATATAATCCCACTGAATGGTCCCTGTATGTGTATGGGGTGTAGTCATTAGGCCACAAGTGCATTAAATTTACTGTGAACAAGGGGGGGATAAGAATACTTAAAACCGTCCCCAAAAACCTCGATTGAAAGATTAGCCAAACTTACTATTTATAATAGTTTTAAAGCCACTTTCTGGAAAGTGTGTGTCCTGTTTTCTACTGTACAAATTTGTTATAAAACTTGTTAGCCATAGGGGTGTTTTGCAGCACGGAGAACACTCTCTATAACCTTCCCTCTTTATGTCTTCCTGAAACACCTACATACCTGAGGAGCAATGTAGGAGTTATTTTTCATTGTCCCATTTCAGGTAGAACTTTGTACAGGGGCATCCTGCTCCAAAGGAATCTCTCATCAGGGATTGGGAAATATCATCAACTGAAAGTACCTCGAGACAGTATCCTGTTTGTATGTCTATCGAAGTGTATATTGGCAAAAGGACACAAGCAATTCACTTGAAGCATTCACTAAAAAAAAAAAATAATCACAGGGATAATGTTTGTTTGAAGGGGTATTTTGAACAACAATTTCTATTTGTATGAAGTTTCCTTTAGAGAGATTGATTTGTGTGAATGATACTTAGTAGAAATACTTCAATTCCTAAATAACTTGATGTGAATTAAATTTGGTTTGAGGATTAATGAAATTAATCCTGAGACAAAGGGGGTTTTATGGCAAGTGATAACAGGACATTACCAGTACGTACAGTCAAGCTCTTGTAAAGCAAATTGAAAACTTAGAGTCACCATTCATACAGGAAATGTGAAGCTTATCACAGTCAAACTTTTGTCATTTCTCTGCTTTCTTATAAGCAAGGCAAAATTGTTTCTGCTTATTCTGGTGGTAGTGTCATATAAACAATGAAGTTTGAAAGATATGGGTAGCCCAAGTGATCCAGCCCTCTGGATCACTTCTGGAGCAAGAGATGAAAATGAAACCTCCCAAACCTTGGTTACTAAGGCTAACTTAAGATCTAAAGAGGTTTGACACCATTGGACAAAAAGTGCTATGTAATGCTAAAGTAGTATTAGCTAAATTAATAACTTTGTAACTAGTTTTGCCTAGGTGACTAGCCCATCAACTAAAATAGCTGAAAATAATATTCTTGAAAGATAGCTCTAAGAGTTCAGTTTCCTCAGTGGAGAAGCAGTTCCAGCATTTTCAAATGGAAATGCATTCAGGTGCACTGACTCACACATTATCTTAGGGACAAAGTCTCTAAACAAAGATTCTAAATCTTCCAATACCAATAGAAAAAGAAAATACACCAGCAAATCTAGAGGTGGATTTCAAAGCCTGACCTCTAGTAATAATCTCAATAGCTTGTTTCAAATACAAGTTATTTTGAAAGAGCCACATACTAAATCATGTCTGCTTTTTCATCTTCAGCACTTAGTAGTACATGAGAAAAAAAACCCACACAACCAACCAAAACAAACACACCCCACACATCAAACAAATGCTACCAACAAAAAACAAAACCATCAACAACGTGAAGCATGTAGAGAAACCTCCTTAGATGAAGATAAAGGGAAAATGATATTTCCCTGAAACTACTATGTTGCTATCAACCTTTTTTTACTGTGTTTAAATCATTTCTATCTTATGATAACCACTAGATCAGCAAGATACCACACCTTGATAGAACTATATCAATATACAGCACACCACCAGGTTCTGAAAAGGCCAGCTAAGATAACATGTGCAGTTGTTGCTATTTTCATGACAGTGCCCTGTTAAAAAATTGTTTATCCAAATTAAACACTGCATGACAATGCCTTTAGTTTGCATTTTTAGGTGTTAATGAGAAATACGCATGAATAACTTTAATATCTATAGGTGTAGAGTAATAATTCTTAAGAGCATACCTATGAGAGTTTAATATTTATATCACTGATATTTTCCTAGGCAGCAGACTTAAAAAGTATTTAAGTAACATTTAGCATATTTGAAATACAGAGAATAACAGATTTTTCCTGCACTCATGTTGGGTTAAAGCAGATAAAGCATGAGGAGAAGCAAGAAGCAACACTGCCATAGTACTTGCCTAACTCAGAGATTACAGATCCATCCTAATGCAGGATGCAGATGCAAACATGCCCTGGCCACCCCAGAGCTGGAATGAGCCTGCTTGCCTTGCCAACCCTGCCAGAAGTGAGGTGAGGAGGAACAGTGACTATGGGCCCATGGGGAGCATCCACAACCCTCCCTCTGTAGTCATGGGGCTGAATTCTGACTTCTGCCCAGATGTGTGAGGACACCCCTTGTTTTTTTGTTCTCAATGCACAGGCCTGAAACCTGTCTCCCTACAGAGCCGGTGCCTGGGGAAGGTCAGTACCGAGCTCACACAAGGGGAGCATTCCATTGTCCCTCCCTGCATCAGTTTTGCTCATAGGATTGTAACAATTGACCCTGGGCATTTGCTCCACACTTGTCCATACATGTTTTGTGAGTTGCTGGAAAACACATCTGCAGAAGTAATGTACAATAGCTTACGGCCATTGGCTTTTAGTTCATGTCGCAGAAGGGAAATTTCTGAATTTTTATTGAAAGAAATAAATTTTAAACGTAGATTTCTTCTACCCCTATACCACCCCGCTGCCCCTCAAGGCAGTTCACCTATAGACCTAACTCACTCTTTTCAAACTGGGAAAAAAAAAAAAAACACAGCAAAACCACCACTTTAAAATTCAGATTTTTTTACAGGAAAGAGTAGGAATTGATGCACTTCTTAAATTTTTCTGACTGTTTTCTGATGTTCTCTTTAACCGGCTCTGCATTTAGAACATCAGCTACTAATCCTTGAAAGCAATTTTAGGCAGTCTTACAAGAAGCAAAGCAAGTATTAATAAAGAGTTCTAAATCAATACCAGCCTCTCTAAATTCAGTATTCTTTAGGAGTGTACTGAAGAGAAATTTGGATCTGTACTTTTATTTGGGAAACTGAATCTTTAACCACAGATGCTTTTTGTTACTTTCCTAACCAATCCATCCAGCAACACACTTTTTTGCCTTCCCTCTTTCCCCTCCTTTTTTAAAAACTTCCATTTTTTAAAGATTTCCATTTATTTCTTTTTTAAAAGCACAACCTAAACACAGTTTGTTTCCTCAGCCGGTCAGAACATTTCATACAGAATTTGTCCTTGGCATTGGCACTGCTTTGGAGAAAAGTATCAGTGATTTAAAACGTGTGCTGTAGGTTTAGTTGCTTTAACTTGATGCATCTCCAGTGAAGCTGTTACTTCATTTAATGGTGATGAAGAAAAATCCCTCCACTTAAAATAACAGCCCCGTTTTATCCAGGTTCTACTGCTGCTACCACAAACATAAAACAATGCCACACAAGCAAAGTTGGAGGCCTTTTTTGTCTCAAAGTTGCTTTTTAATTTCAGATAAATACACAAGAGTATATATTATTGCTGAAAATAGGTGTATTTTGAAGTTCCCCATTATATGGGACTTATTCTTTAAACTAAAAATGTGAAGTTATGTATGTCTGAGAGAAGCCTTATACCGAGAAGTATTCTCAACATTTTACCTTTAAGCGTAACATGAAGTTTAGAGTATACATGGGTTGCATACCTGTAATGTTCTAGCAGTTAGTCCAAAAAATAAAAGATTAAAAGTTAAGGGCTTTTGGAAATGCCAGACTTTCTAGATAAGCTCTTTGTCCTGTAGTTATGTAGAATATTTTTTTTCCCTAGTATGGAACTTAAGAGTTGTCCACAGAACAGTATGCAATAAATCAACATGTGTTTTTCAAGTTAGGGGAATTGACATACATTTTCCACTTGCCTTTGCCAACATTTTAAACTGTAATGGAACTATCGCCATACAAAAATCATTCTGTTAGATACCGCTCCGCTCCTGATTGGGCTTCAACCTGTATCCTCTTTCCTAGCTACAAAACCACTGCTGTCTATTCAGTTTGCTATATTGCTGAAGTGCTCAGAGGGCCATTTGAGATCTTAGATATAGGGATGATGGCTTGTGTTTCTAGGATGAACTTCAAAGGGACAATCGTGTGCAGTTACTAGCTATAGATGATTGATATAAATGTTTACCCCTGTAAGAAGTATTTTACAGTTTTACTTGCAGATGTGTATTTATCTTGAGTTATACTTGACATAGAGTTTCTTTCTTTTTTTTTTTTTAATACTATGTGTGTATTTTGGAAACCTTTTTAGATGTTAAAATTTTTCAATGGTTACAAATGTTTCTTGTAATACTGAATTGTTATCTGGAAACTCTTTGCAGTAACTTTTTTTGTATATATTTGAGGGCCTTTTTAAAAAAGTATTGTTTGTTTTTGGGGAAAAGTTTTTACAATTTGGAAGCTTTCAGAAGGGCCTTCCTCTCAACTAGGATACAAACAGAGGTAAGAGCTTTCTTGAGTATTTTTGCAGAATTAAGGATGTATCCTCAAGAAAATATTTATGGAAGTAATTTACTTTTTTTTTTTTACAATGCTTTTGTCTGTATAAAGTATGCAACCGAACTACATTAAGGAGGAAATATTGTCTACATAAAATATTATATGAAAGTTGGTACATAATTCTGACAAAAAGCCTTGCAATTCTTTAAGCCATATTGTTTTTGTTATCCTTGGATGAAAATATCAGTATTAAGTAACCAATGTATTATTCCGGGGCTTAGACTTATATGAAAATGCTTATACAGTTTATTTATGTGTATTTGGGGAAGGATTGCTAGGAAAACTTATCACTAGACATATAGCAAGTGAGAAGCAAATAACAGTGTACTGTCACTTTATGGCCTTGAGAGAGACATGGAAGACGCTGAAAGCACTGTAAAGACTCTGCTTTCAGACTCTCCAAAGCACAAATGCTGGGTTTCAAATGGTGGTTCTTTCCTTTCCCATAACCAGAGGGGAAGAGAGTTGTTTGAGACACTGTTTGACAACTTGACTTTCACAACTCATTGCAGACTGTGAGCTCAGCTATGCAGTATTGGCTACAGCAATAATATCAGTGAAAGGATGCAAGAGAAAAGGATTGAAGTAGATTATTGTAGGGATTTATGCTTATTTTGAATAGAACTCATAGCAATATAGCATATGCATGTGCACGTATTGGAAGCATTTTTACACTTTACATTTCATCTAGTTTGATTATATTATGAAGGATTGGGATTTTAGTTTGCTATTTCACCATGCTAATGTGGGAGGTCTGCCCAACCCTGTACTGGATTCTTGTTTCCTTTAAAAGGTTATTTAGTACAGCGCTCACTGTGCTGTGCACTAGTGCTAAAACTAACACTGTATCTTATTAATTTCTTCAGCTTTAAAAAAATAATCTAATTATTATTACATTTGTTTAGCTGTACTCACTGACCTTGTCAGATTCAGTTGGCAATTTGTATAATTTCTTTTTCTGTAACTGTTAATAAACTTGTACAGCTAAAACAGAACAAACAAGAAAAAAACCACACACTTATGGACAAAGGCCTCAGAGGTACCAGTTCTGCTTCAGCAATCAAGACGACAGCTTGCTCATCTGGTGACTGTGTTGCTAAAGGGGCTGTAAAACCTCTGTTGTGAATTGTCCATAAAATGGCATTCCGTCATGTGCCTTATTTTCTGGATAGTATTCAGCTTTCCTCTAGTATTCTAGCATTTTAATGCTGTATTAAAGTATTGGGAAAAAAAAAAAAAAAGCACAAACAACCAGCGAGAGTGTGGTATGGTTTTCTTGAATTTTCCTTCCTTTGAAGCTTTACTGCCATCTCCGTTGGGTTCGTGGTTACAGACTGGCCATCCACTGCCTGCTGTTTGTGGTGCATACCTGCCCCAAGCATATCCTTGACCCACAGCACATAGAGTTCCTCCACTGCAACCAAGTCCCTAAACTGCATCAAACCTGACTGCATCTTAAAAGAGAGTGCTTCAGCTCTGATGGTGGACCAACTTGGATTAATGGTGCCAGCTCTCAGTTTTTAACAGCCTACCATTCTTCTGAAGAAAACACTCCTATACTAAGACAGATACACTTCTAGCTGTAACAGTTGAGTAGGAAAGCTCAGATGCCATAGAGTTACTATAATGAAACATCTGTCACTTCTAGGTCATTTAAATGCACTTAAAATTTAGAGGACTGGATCTAATTCGTTCTTCACAAACACAAGGAGATGGCAAGAACTAGGCCTACTAAATACTTGTTGCTTATTTGCAATGGTCTTACGTGCCCTGTGAAAGTTCAGTGGCAGATTTTCTGTTGAGACTGCCAATACTGTTGTGACTGGAAATTAAAATAAGTACATTGTAAAATTAACATTGTATTTTAGGCATCCTGCCTCTTACCATGAGAGATTCCCTTTATTTAAAACAAACATTTTCATAGACACACCAGAACACAGTTCTTCCCCACCCCATCAGCCCTATGAGCATATTTGGTGCTTGGAGTTCTTTACCACAGTAACACCATTTATGTCACAGAACAAACCTGATGTTTGGAGTTTCGTATAACATTGATACTTTGAAGTTAAAAAACCATTTCATCATTGTTCATGGTAAGGCAATTTAAACACTACATCAAAGTTACTATTTTTAAAGTTAATCACATCACATCAAAACCTCAGTCTCGGATCCATCCAGTATATCAGCAGGTGCGTGAACCAGACCTTAAATCCCAGATAGGAAGGAAAAACAGTCCATGTTACACTTGTGTAGCCTTACTTACAGCCCCCAGACATGAATCAGTCACTGCCATATAACACAAGTTAAAATGTTTTTCCTTTCTCCATATCCCTCTAAGTAAGGATGCACAAGAGACATGGGCAAGAGAGCAACCTGAAACACCAAGGGCAGAATATTGACACATCTTTCTACCAAGAACTAAGGAACCAAGAGCCAAAGAAACTTCCTAATTGCAAGAACATATAAAATCCTTACTCTCAAGAAGCATGTAGTACCTAGTTTGTACATGCATTCAGCCTTGTTTTTCTCCAGTATTCACCTCCTGAATTTCGAGAAAAAGACCATTTGCAAACTCTTGCCTCAGCAACACCAGCTAGTGGGCCCACACCAACTCACTGAGCATTTTTGGTTTACTGAAAGTAATGCAATAATTGCTCTTCCTCACCATCTGTATCTCAAAAAATGCTTTAGACCATAATAAAATCTAGAAAACATGTCCTGATATAACCTACCAAACAACATAGATAAATAACCCTCACAATCCTTACATAAACTTCAGAAGACACTTTCATTAACTGAACATGCTGAGAAACACTTACCTCAGTAATCATTTATTTGGTCTTTTTCTGATGACCTAAAACTGAAGTTCAGGCAGCCACATCCATAAGGAGTTAGTGTTCGATCTGCAGCCCAGGTGAGCAGGCAACCAACACTGCCCTGCAAGAGAAGGGAAAGCTACCAGCCATCCCTCATTAAAAGCACTGCCCTTGCATACAGCTGTGTCCAATGAGGAGATCAGAGAAGCAAGCCCGGGCATTCTTTAGAGACTGTCTTCTATGCCATGAATTTAGCTAAATAAAATGCAGTAATTGCTGGGCTTATCTCCTTTTTTTTTTTTTCCCCTCCTTTTTTTTTTTTTTTTTTTTTTTTTTTTTTTCCTTTTTCCTGAAAAGGTAAAAATGGACCTTGCATGCCCAGCTAACCCATCCAAAGCCCATGTCTACAGGGAAGGCAAATCATAGCCAAAAAATTTTTGGATGTTTTAAGTGGAGTAAGGTGAAAACCAGAGATTTTCTTTGATTTTGTACTTTGGCCTCCTAGAGATTTCACCAACAGAAATGCTTGTGGGAAGCTGGAAGCCAAGGGACAGTTGAGTTCATGTCTAGGAAAGACAATAATTATTCTTCTAATGTACACAGTAATTGACATCTCTCTCAGTGAAAGACACCCCAAAGAGTACATATTCAGTAATAGATTTGGGCCACAAAAAATGATCAGAGGGCTGGAGCACCTCTCCTATGAAGACAGGCTGGGAGAGTTAGCATTGTTCACCCTGGAGAACAGAAGACTGTGGGGTGACCTTATAGTGGCCTTCCAGTTCCAGTACCTATTTATAAAGGCTTGTAGCACTAAGACAAGTGGCAATGATTTTAAACTGGAGATGGGTAGATTTAGATTGGACATTAGGTTCTTTACTATGAGGGCAGTGGAACGCTGGAACAGGTTGCCCAGGGAGGTGATGAAGGCCCCATCCATAGAGACATTCAAGATCAAACTTGATGGGGCTTTGAGCAATCTGATCTCATTAGAGATGCCCTCACTTAGCACAGGGGATTTGAATCAGATGACCTCTAGAAGTCCTTTCCAACCCAGTCCATTCTATGAAATTACTGAGTAACAGTCAGGAATAAGAACACAATGTTATTTTGGATAACTCAACTCAGTGATCATAATAGCTAAAAAGAAAAAAAAACAAAACAAACAAACAAAAAAAATATTGGATTTGGAAGTAGAGACAGGAAACCAAAATGAAAACATCATTATATCATCCTTATCACTCGAAAAAAAATAAATAGAAGTCAAAAAATAAAGGAATGATGAAAAGAAATAGTTTCTCTGTGAAATAAGATTTTGTGCATTGGGCTTCCATCTTCTATGGAAGACATCACTGAGGGCAGATGCATAGCAGCCTATAACAAAATAAATTACATTAATAAGGGAGCAAATATTAATTGCTTCTATAATACTTTCCTTCTAGAAGCAGGGAGTTTTGAGTAAAATTATCTGAGGTAACATCATCAAATATTTCACATAGCAGACTGAAACTCAGTCACAGGATATTCTAGCTGTCAAAAGTATAAAATGAGATCAAACCCACATTAGGAAAATAAAAAAAAAACCAAAAAAACAAAAACCCCACCTATCAGGATTATTAACCACAAAGCTGTAACGCTGCCTCAGGTTGTCCCCAGAGCACAGAAGTAGCCAGCAGCAAGAGCGTAGGCCAGCAGAAGCTGATCCTTTGTTTAATGTCTTTGCCTCAGTAAACTGTTGTAGTGAAGAAGATAGGGGAGTAGGTGCTGGTCTGATTGTTGGGCTAGTCTGAGAGGACTGGTTTTCATGTGACAAGTATGAGCTGCAATATATCAGTGTAAATGTACTTCAAGCCCTGTATGCAAGAAAACACTTGCACAACATCCAGCAGGCACCTGATGGCTCTCAGGGCAGGCTCAGATGGACAGGTCCAGGGAAATACCTTTTAGTTCTCTGGAACTCATGCATTGGAAAACAACCTTGAGATCCACATACACTTACACTCAGTCGAGCTAATTGGCAGGAAACTAATTGAAACACCACCATAACTTGTAGTCTACTGAATATTACACCACTGTAGCTAGTCAGATTTTTTTTTTTTTTTTAAATTCATTGCAGACAGTTTTATTTTAAACTCTGGTCACAATTAGCTGTGCTTAAAGTTATTTTAACTACATCCATGTACTGCATTCCTGCTTGCTGAGCCATGCCACGCGCTCTTGCTCTCCAAATGGCAGGACAAGGTTTAGCTCTTCATTAGCCTCACCGTATGGTATTCTAGGGTCACAAAGGAATTTACTTAAGTAAAATTTCTAAGAGGTGTTTAAGCACCTCCTAGCATCCAAAAGGTCCAGTTAATGAGGCTTATAAAGATGAGGTTGTAGGTTCTGGCTGAGCCATGCACCATGCCACAACCAGAGGTAGCCAAACCATGCTGAGCTTCCATGATACGTTTCAGCCATGCTACACTATACCCTTCTGCTCAGCATTAACCTACAGCTAAGGACATCCCAAATTAATGTGGAAGTTGGTTAGCTTGTGCTCATGTTTCCCCATCTACTGATCTTAAACGTCTTTAACTCCAGAGGTACAGTTTCACAGCTCATGCTGTTCAGTCCTGAGGTGCTCTTGAACGAGTGAAAACATGCAGGAGCTGTAAGGAAAGCATGAGACATGCAGAGCTGGATGGAGACACACAGTTTATCTTTAATGCCGTGATTATCTTTGCCCATCTCCCTATAAGGGAAGGAAATGGCAGTCTGAGGCTGATATAGTCAAGCCAAAGAACTTAACATTTGGAGGCTGATGTGAAATTAATGCAGCCAAGAGAAGAAAATGAACTTTTTCTCCTTCGACTTCCTTCCTACATTGAACCCTGTGCACCTTCTCGAAAGAATGCAACACAAATAGAGGATCCTGGGCTTTACAGTCCCAGAAAAGGTGAAATTCAGTCTAAGGTATGTGTGGTTTACTCCCTGAAGGACTATACAAGTGAAATACAGTTTATATAATTCAGGTTTTTAAATGAGAATTTAATACCCTTCACAAACCTGGTCTTCTGTTTGGCACCTTACCAGCAAACAGATTTTCAGCTTTCAAACAACTTGAAAAGTAGGGAAAATTTGTCACCTGAGTTCTTTCTGTAAAGGTAGGCAATGCTTGTACAAAAGTGCTCACCATTGCAGGAATAAGGATATAAGCCTAGTCTTCACTACTGGCAGATATTCTTGGTTTTGTGAGATTAACTGCTTTTCTTTTAACCCAGCTACTGCCTGATCTCTAGCATGTCAACAATCACTTTCAGAGATACCTATGGGGAAAAAAAAAAAAAAAGGAAAAGTAAATCTGCTATTAATTAATTCCAAAGCTGTGCTCTGTTCCCCAGACCAAAACAAATAAAACAAAAATCCTAATAACCCAGGTGGTTAAATCTTCTCAGTGATTGGAATGAGACAGGTACATTTAGATTATAAAGTTCATAAACTTCAGCATAGGCTCCCCCATCCATAGCTTTAGTTTGTGCATGGAATAACTGGAACTGTAAACTTCAAGTCCCTAGATCCCTCCCACCTCCTTGGTTTCTCTTGCCTCTCTCAGCTACTGCCTGCATTTCACTGTTGCTGGTCTTCTGTGGCCTCTTTATTTCAAGCCTGAAGTTATAGTATATTCTTTGCACCACCTCCAGTTTTTCAAAAGTAATATTTTATATCACAATAACATGCTGTCCCTTCTCCACCTTCTGACTAATGTTCTCACATGTATTTCAACCAGCCCCTGCCTCGCATCATCTGCAGCATAGGCAAATGCCCTTGTGCTCTCCAATGACAGTAGTACTTCAAAGGAAATCACTTGTTCTACAGTGTTGAGGTTTGGGGGGTTTCTTGGGTTTGGTATTTTGTTTGGGGTTTGCTTTGGGTTTTTGTTTGTTTGTTGTTGGTTTGGTTTTTACTTTTTAATGAGAAGCATTTACTTATGCACTGACAGGGCATTAAGTTTGTGAGAAGGACATGGATAAATAGCTGGCCCAACTACTCAGACTTCAACCAGCACTGAACTCTGGCCACATCCAGATCAGCAGGAAGCAGATGTGTGACCATGGCTACTTCACTGCTCTGCAGGAAGAAAAGTGAGGTCCTGTAATCATGTAGTGATTGTGGTTTCTGGTCTTTTTCACACAGCTCTGGTCACTGGATGAGCAGAGAACCAAAAATGTCACATATGAGGCAACACATCTTTGTAAGGGGCAGGAGCTGAATTCTTAGTTGCCCTGTTTAGTTCCCAAGCATGACCATCTGCAGCTGTGTTACAGCCAAATAATCCTGATTTTTTTTTCTTCTTCCCAAGGCTCCTTCTGTCACTCTTCACACAGCTCAATAGCTCTGGGGGGGTCTTCCCATCAGAGACAAGTCTGGTTTTTCTACCCCATGAATGGCATGTTTGAAGCCCTCTTCACTGGTTAGGCAACGTGGAACCACTGGACAGCTCTTTAGGGTAGAAAGCTTGGGGGGAGCACTTAGCTCCCCTGAATAGAGTAGACAAGGGACATGGTTCAACGGTTTTGCAATGCAGCAAAAAAAAAAAAAAAAAAAAAAATCCTGAACACAGTAAACCAGGTGTGAAAACTATCTTCTTCATTTCTCCTTTTAGCACATTTAGTTGGCTAGTGTGAAGGAGCCCAAGATGGAGTTAGCAGACAGATCTGCAAGATCAGTGCTGGCAAATGTGGAAACTTTTGCAGCCTTTGGCTCCAACCTCAGCTTGTCCCCACTTTCCGTGAATGCCTAATTGAGACTGCCTGGCTTTTTCCACAGAGGTGGGAGCCAGTTTCCAGGCAGGGCATATGGGTGTATCCTGTAAGTCTTTGCCTTGTAAAGTTTTAGTACCCAAAAAAGCCTCCCATCTCCAGTATGATTCAGTTAGCTGGTAAGGGAGTGGCTGACAAGCAGAGGTGGTGGTTATTGCTGTTGTCAGGAGAAACCAGAGGGGAGGAGCGAGAACTGAGCAGCTCTCTTAAAAGAATTATGCCAACAGTAATCATCTCAGTTTTTATGGGGTGTGAAATTCTCTCAGGGTACAAAGTCCCTGCAAGACAGAAAACTCAGGAGTGCACAGGTGCACCAGGCAACAGCCTGAGGGTGAGAATGTAGCTATTGCAGCTGTTCATCCCTTGAGGAAGCTTGTAGCATTTGTCCTGGTGTGATCTGTAAGCGGCGCACCATCAGCTATCCCATCCCTCAATTTAGTGTGTGCAAGAGAGCAGCCGCAGCAGCAATGGGACTTACCTGGCACTCACACCCTTAGCCTCTGCCCACTGCTGCTTCCACTGCAGAGCTTTGAAGTCCCAAAAGGAGAGGCATGCCTATGTAGCATTTTATGTGGCAGTGGTTCCCATACCAGAACTAGCCTGAGCTGCTGTTTCCATATGCAAAGCATCAAAGAGCCACGCAAAGCCACGGCTCAGCATCCAGAGCAGGATGGGGCTACGCACATCCTGGGCTTTGCCCCCTACTGATTTCCTGTAGAGAGCTGAGTCACGATTAACTTACTCCTGACCTAGGTGGGCAGCAATCAGAGAGGACACAGCTAGGAAGCTGTCTAGGCTTCCCAGCATGCCATATTCACACTATTCCTTTCTCAGTGGGTTAGACCCTGCACCTGCCAAATATAACATGGAGGATGGAGGGGCCCGGCCTATTGTGGATGTTTTGTATTAATCACACAGAAATAATTTTTGACAATTAATCATACAGATGAGAGACCAACTGGCTGCACACGTTGTGTGGGGCGTGACCTAAAAGCAATCCCAGTGATTGAGATGATGTAGTGTGAAAGCTGGATTAAACAGGTCAAATAAATTTGGAGCAGCTAAAATAAACCGAACTCTCTTCCAAAACATATGTTGTGCTTGCCACATAATATTGCTGTACTGCAGTAGCGTGTCCCAAACATGCCAAAACTGTGATACATATGTTCCAGTGTCACAGCAGCAGAGGCAGAGACTGAGGATGGTTACTTTCGAAAAAAGCTGCTCAGAAAGGCATTCTGAGAAAGTCACAAGCACTCCTGAATGAGCTGCCTGATACAGCTTTGCACATCTTTTCTACAGCAAATCTGCCCAATTATCTGGAGTTCCAGGGAGGGATCCAGGCTCAGGCTGAGCAATCAGATGTGAACGAATGTTCTGGGCTTTTGCTGCCCTCCATAAACATTTTCCTAATGGTAAGCTGTTTTGAAAGCCCCCAGCAGCTTGGCTGGGAAATAGAGACATTTTACAACATCTGGGAATGATTCCCACCCAAACCATTGCCTCACATACACCTGTATTGAACTCCATTTGCAGCCAGCTTGCTGTGGAAAGCCAGCCTGTGGTGCCCATCAAGGTCTGGGACTGGGAGAGCATCACCACCACTGAGGTTGGCCTATTCCAGCGCAAGCGTGGTTTACAGAGGTGTGCAGTGTGGAAAGCATAGGTGGTCATTGGTTTGAAATGCTCACCATTACTCTTTGCTGACCTCACTTTGATCCATTGCCAGTGCAAAATGCTTTATTGGAGTGATACGGCCATGTGGGAAAATAAAACAACCCTCAAGCACTCATGGGCTGATTACCCAGACTGTATATCAATCATACTGGTAACACAGGGCTGCAAAATGAGTTGCAATAGGACTTGGATGAACCGCAGCCCTTTCCCATCTAACAGTCCTCTATGGCCACCCCTGCCCAGGTAGTGCTACTCAGTCTTCCACAGTGCTCTTTTATTTTCTTACTATTTAATTGCCATATGCTTTTTATTGTCTTTCTTTTTATTTTGCCTTGTTCATCTCAATCCTCTGCTATCCCAGATAATCAAGAGTTGTCATCAGTAAACCATTAGGTAGTAAAACACAGTACATGACAGGTAGGAAATGTTAAGGTCAATGCTTCAAACTATTGCACAGAGCCCTGAAACATGTAAAGGGTTTTATTCACCTTGAACTCATCAGTGCAAAAGTGTTTTTAGCTTGTATGTGTGACTTTGGTGCTGCTCTTTTGAATGGGTGTATTTCAGTCTCATTATTAAGTGCCAAAGTCCTGCTTCATTTACAGAGGCCATGATGGAGAGTGCACATGGCATGAAGTTCCCAGAGTGACAGAAGACAGAAAGGGCACACTGTCCCAGAGACAGCGGGACCACAAACTCCTCTTTCTTATTTTGATTTCTCCCTGAGAATCTGCAAATGTACCAGAGTTCATGAATTTGCAATTAATCTTCTACATATGAAGCATATAAATCTGTGGAAACCTTTGTGAATAGAAGGCAAACTGGAGTAGGTAGAAACACTGACCTGGAAGCTTGCTGGTTCCAACCTAACCACATGTGAGCTGAGGGAAGGAGAGTGCTCTGTACAGCACACTGCCACCACTGGCATTAACAGTTGTCACATGGACCAGCTGGCTCTGTGTGAAAATTCTGGGAACCCAAGCTACCTACTCAGAGGCAGAGGAGAGGGGAAATGGGACAGTCAACAGATGGAGAAGTTCTGAACCCTAAATTACTGTGATTTTTGATGGAATGCACAAACATCCTTTGGAAGTGGGAAACTGAGGGAGGGAGCCTTTGAACTATGAATTCCTGGGGTGCTAAGATGGAGAAATAGTACTTGGGTAAGAGGGGGAAAAAGTCTACTGTTTGGGGTTCTGTGCTTTATTTTCTATATCTCTATTCTTCTATATCTATTTTCAAGAAAACTCTTGACCTGGAGGTTTACTAAATGTTTGCTTTGTTTCAGTGCCAGTCCCGTTTACCTGACAGTATAGTACAGTGAAAAGCAAGACACACAGGCAGCTTTAGCAACTGGGTGATTCAGGCAGTGCCTGGGAACGTCCCCTGACCATCTGCAGAAGATCAAAGAAGAGACTTTGCTAGCCTTTGGAGGAGTGCTCCTTGGCTGACACAAGCATCCTGGCCATAAGGAATGGTGACAGTAAAACACAACAGATAAAACCCAAAGCCTTGCAGGGTTTGTCATGTATTTATTAAAGATTTATGAAGCAAGCGTGGGGCTGGCTGCAGCCTAACAGCCCACTGCCCTTCCATAGTTACACATGTATTTGAAACTGTTGCTTAAAAATAAGTGAGGCGGTCAGCTTCAGTGCAGCTAAAACCTCAGCACGTCAAGGTGCCCATCAGCTGTTTTCTCTGGGTGAAGGGGGGCAAATACAGCCCCTATTTCTGAGCCCTGCAGACTGGTCCTACGCCGGAAACCCCTGGGCGCTAGGGCTGTGCCAGCAGCTTGTGCAGGTGCCAGGGAACTGGCTGCCTTTCTCAGCCTTGCTCCAGCCACCAGTGCCATGTGATGCCTTGCCCCAGAGACTGCAATGTTCATTCACTGTGGCATGCATAACACTACAGCACAGACAGTGAACCCTGCTACACATGTATGTGCTGTCTCAGGGTGTTTTAGAAGTACCTTTTATAAAATCAAATATCTGAACAATGTCCATGTTGCATGGCTGTTTCCTCAAGGCTGCAGCAGATTGTTTCTGTGCCGTCATGTTTCTCTAGAAGACTTTAGCCAGATGGCTATACATGGCTGTGGCGTTACTGAGAGAGATAAATGGAGTCCTGATGCAGCCATCCCCTTAAAAACATTTCTGCATTTAGTCTGACAGAGATGCAATGGTTTTCAAGCTGAACAAAAGTTTTAAACACAAATTTTAACTTCTACAAACACGTTAGAGCTTTACTCTTTCTGGAAAACAAGTAGGGGGTTGGTGGCTGAGTGCTCCAAATACACTGCCAGGCTTCAAGGCTTGCTCTAGGATAATATCTGTCATTTCCATAAAGCCAAGACAACCACAGAAGCAATGCTGCAGTGTGAGGTCAGGCCAAGGCTGAGCATACCAGTTTCTCCAACCCATCAGCTGTCTGCTAGCCAAGAAAGGAGGTCCAGTGGAGCAGTCAAGGGTCATGTTCAAGCACTTCTGTGTTGCAGAGAGGAGGAGAGAGAAGCCTATATACTGGAGACTGGCAGAGCACTGGGAATTGCCTTTGATGGTCATCTTGCCATCTGGTCACCTTCTTGGTGGTCAAGGCAACAGCGAGAGTGGCTGGAAGCACAACATCCCTGGTCACAGGGAAGGGCTCCCCAACAACAGTGGAGGCCACCAGGGTTGCTGCAGCTCAGGTCCCCAGACAGTGAAGGCTGAGGTTCCAAGGTGGTTTCTCCCTGACAGCATGGAGGTGAGGCTGGGAAGAGGGGATCCTGCTCCAGACAATCAGCCAAAGCAAAATACCCCTGTCCCGGTTCAGATCCCTTTAGTAGATGATTCCCACCCCTTACATACTTCACGGTATAAATAAGTGACCACCGCTTTGTGGTTGAACATCTATAGCACTGACAAAGACCAGATTGCCACCAGAGTTATTTCTTCTTGTGAGTAAAAGGGTAAACTGTGGTGTGTCACACACCTCTGGGCAGAAATACCTGACAAATAACTTCACAGCAAAGATTGCTGCTAATGCCATCAGGGCCCCACTTTGAGATGTTAAATTACTCATTTCAAATGCTGCCTGGTGATGTGAAACATATTTATAGTCGGAGCAATTAGGGAGTTCTGGGAAGGCTTGCATTCATAAATAACCCCCTGGTCTAGCCATAGACATCAGTTTTACATTTGTCACCCAATTTCCAGAGCTCAGTGATGAGACAAAACCATGGCCTGGCTCACTGGCTGGCTACTCGTGCAACACAAACACACACAAATTAACATCTCTGGACATCTCCAGGAGCAATGGAAACTAATAATTCTTTGGACAGGATGGATTTCCTGCTGAATTTAATAACAACATTGGAGACAACTGTCTGGATACTTGCTGCTTTGAGATAACCAGCCAGCAAAATAACTGCGGTATTTTCCTTGCAGAAAATTTGTATGTGACAGACACACAATCTCTTATTTCTAGTCATCGTTGTGTGTATTTATAGAAATCCCATCAGAAAAATGCTTAAGATGAAGGAAAAAAAATGCAACCCTCAAGACAGCCCTCTATTAGCAAGCTTGCTTTTTATGAGGTTTTAAAAGCTACACTGAATTTCAGGTCTCTGGTTTGAGGCTTTCACAAGGTTTGCATTTGGCACCCAGTTCCCTCTGAAATCAGAGGAAGCTGGGAGTTTAACTCCCTTTAGGACCTTCAAACCCCCCAGTTTTTTTCTTCAGTGGCATAATAAAAACAGCAAGAGAGACAGCAACTCCTCCAAGAACAGACTGAGAACAAGACTAGGATGAAATGATAAGGAGTGCTGGAAAGCCAAGATTCACATCAGGAAAAGGGGGTTTTAATGCAGCTGGAGGCCAAAAGGGAGCATTAAAGCATCTATTTTGACAGCCCATATGCCACAAGTCATTAAATCTCAGCCAGTTACTCTCTTATTGAGCCTAATAACTATTCTGGCATGTTTTTGAAGAAAGGCATTTCATTTTGACTGGAAGACTTGCATCAGTTGATGGCTTGGTCCAAAGCTAATCATCCTCACTGGTCAAATGTTTATCCTCGTTTTCTATTCTTACTTTGCACACCTCAGATTCCAGGTGTTGTGTCTTTTTATGCTTACATATGGTAAATCAAGTACCTGGTGTTTTCTCCCACATTCCATTTACTTAGTGTAATAAAGTCATTCTCAGTCCTTTCCTTCTCCTCCTCCCCTTTCTTATTTTCCTTTAAGCTAAAATGTCTCTTTTTATAAGGAATTTTAGTTCTAATTACTTCTGAGGTTCAGAAGTTCTGCAACTTGTCTAGGTTTCCCGCATGTTTCTGAAAATGGTCCCTGAACCATGCAGTGCATGCCTTTGTTTCTTCTTTTTAAAGACAGTGCTTTCCCCTCTTTTGGCTTCCACCCTTTTGCCACGGCACAGTAATGGAAGCTCATACTGGGCTTCTCATACACGGCAGCCCATAACTCCTTCAAATATGCCAGTCTGAGGATCCGATACTCTATCTACACATGCTGCCTCCATGGTCTCAGGAGCATAGCTTTGTAGATGGNCTCTAATGACCTTGAGACCACTGACAGCAACCCCTCCATGTGCTTTGGGTACTGTCTGATAATGTTTTGTGAGTAAATACTTAAAGCCTCTTGTAATCACTAATTGCCTTCTGCCATAAGCAGAAAGGAGCTTCCTACGTCCATCTAGTGGCTAAGCAGGATCATTAACCACAAGCAGTGTATTGACTGCAGGAACCTTCTCTTCCAGTATAATGTTTGCATTTGCTGGTTACCTCTTAAAGTGTTCCAGTTTTGCCTGTTCCCTGTGTGTATAAATTTCCAAACCGTGTGTTTCAAACCTTGTAAATAAGTTTTCTGGTGAGATTTAATGTTAATAAACAATTTTCATAGTTATTAACAACCTCTGCCTGGATATAAAAATTAATATCGATTATTAATTTTGCATCATTCATAACAGCTACATAAAAACTACTTCTGCAGACTATCGAGTCACTCCCATCACTGTGCCTGACTTTTGTGATGCTGTCATTACCTGTTCAGCACCATTTTGTCCATAAGCTTTAGCAGAAGTGATTTTGCATTGGTATTGATGAAAAGGATGGATCACAAATCTGTTTAGAAATAGAAGAACCCTTGTGAAACGTCACTGACTACAATACCTGGACAGCTTTTGCCACTCCTAACGTGAGGACCTCACTACCCATCTTCAGTGCACACCTGGACTGCCTAGACATGACAGCCAGAGATAGCCCTGAAGTGGAATTTTCACCTCTCACAGGTAAATCAAGACCCCTCTCACCAAGCACTGCCTTCCACATCTCCAATGTTGCCCAGCCAGCCCAAGCAGGATATTGCCACAGCCACTGACATTATAGGCAAATGAATCATGCTCTAAGACTCAGTTTTGTCCATTTTAATGTACTTCTGACATTAATAAGCTTTTCTAATTCACCTCACTTGCTATTTGCACAACTATATCAACTACTGGAGAAAAAAAAATGCTGTCTTTGGAATCCCGTCACAAGGTCCTGCCCCACCTGTTGCCTGCTCAACCGAGGGAGAAACAGGCAGCTGCCTGCAGTGCCACACTCCTCATGCAACTGCAGTCTCTGTGCACCTTTAGGATTGTAGTATAGGAAAGCTGCGTGGTTTCTGCTGTTCTGTACCTCTTTCTGGCAGTGGTACCCAGAGCCATATGCCCCAGCAGACCCTGGGCAGGGATGCATCAGCCTGTGTGTACCTCAACATTGCCTAGTCTTTGCAGGGCCCAGGGTGAAGGTCATCTCCCTGTGACACCGCTATATTTTGGATGAGTGTGAAAGGCACACAAAACAACCTGGATATGTGACAAGTATGAGTTCATTAGGAGTGACTGCAGCTATGACCCAGCCTTCCTCCTCCACTGATGCAAAGTTCAGCAGCACAATGCACTGTAAGACAAATGAACCAGCTTCTCACTTCTCCATGCTTCTAAAACCTAATGGTGTTTGAGGGAAAGCATAACTTGAAGGAGTTAAACTTTATTTCAGTCTGACCACAATCCAAAACCAAAATTAATTCAATTTTAAATACTAATTTTGTTGTTTTTTGTTTTTTGTTTTTTTTTTTCTTACTGAAGCAGTTTTAAAGCTGGGTCATCTCTTTTCCTGGGCCCTTATCCACTACCATTAGAAAGATTGCTTTTGCAAATGTGGTTTAGGGTTTTTTTTCTGACAAGGATTAGATCCTCCTTGAACTTTCCTGTGGTGAACTGCTGGTGCAGATTTTCAGGAATTAAAAAAAATAAAGAAGACATATCTAGCACAGGCTACCAGGGAACCCCAATAACAGACCAGCCCCTTTTCCTTAAAAACAAACACTTCTTCCAGGCCATTTAGAGACACTTTCGCTAATTACAAACTCTTCAGGAAACCTCTTTGGTTCATCTTTGGTACAAAAGTATCTCACTAACTCAGGTCAAGAGAAAATGTAGTTATTGCAAATCAAAGGTTATAGATGTCATTTTAATCACTGCAAATGCTTCCCTTGGCTTTATAAAACCTATGCTGTAATTCAGCCCTATCTGTCAGTAGCAGCTTTTAGTTGAAGCCTTCTGTTTACCTCTAGAGATTCCTATCTCTCCCCAAACTATGACCACATCCATCGCCTGTGTGATCAATGAAGCCACAAAGGGCTGTCCAAGTCCCTGCTCACCCCAGGGCTGCATTCTCTGAGGCCAAGACTCAGCCCAGTGTCTTACTACAGGAAAAAAATGACAACATATAAACACTGGGAAGACATGTTACCTCTTTTTAAACAAACTCTCTCTGCAGGACTTGTAAATATTAAAAGCAGCCATCCTTATGAGTTTTCCCAGATGACCATCTCTAACCTAACAGTGAGGGTAAATTGCAGCAGGTTGGTATGAGTGGGTGCTCAGGTTGGGGTAAGAGCTTCCACAAACACCTTCCCAGGACTTGGTGGAGCTGCCACCAAGAGCAAGACCCTGGAGACATCACTCTGATGGCCCAAAGCTTGTCCTGATACATCAGCTTGTGGGCAAAACTCAGCACACACCAGTACGGCATTATGGTTAGCAAGGAGCACAGTGGCACAGGCAGTTCTGATTTGGCCACGTTGAGCTAAGAGGTTTGCTAACCTCTGGCAGCTACAGTAGGAATACAAAGCACAAAAAAACCACTTCCTCAAATGCCAAGTCAGCAGTTTTCTTATCAGAGGATACTGAAAAACAGGGATCTGAAATATACTGGGAAAGTTTCCCACTAAACATCAACTACCAGACCTTTATTTATAACTTACAAAAGTAATCACATTTCAAATCTGTCTAAGAGAAAGAGGGGCTGCTTTGGGTTTTTAAGCTATGAATTTTGTTACCAAAAAACTGCTGTGTTAAGCATGAATGCTGATTATTAAAACACAAAGCCAATAAAAATGATCCAGAGGACAACATTCTTTAATAGAGGCCATAAAATACAAGGACAAGGGAAGGACGACTTGGAACAAAGTGATAGGAAATGAATACCTTTTCCTGCCAGTTAGTCTTACAAACAGAACAAATCACATCAATGGACTTTAAAAAACCCTATACTTTCAAACTCATCATTGATCATATATACTTGGAAAGAGTTTCAAGTGAGATTGAGTTTTAATCCTCAGACACTGGTAACCACACTGGGCATTTTGCCTTTAGCATTAGTGGGCAAGGAACCTAACACTTTGTAGGTCCAGGTGTGAGGACTTTTGCTCAGGTAGGAAACTAAGGAAGGAGGAATGAGAAGTTGTTTGGGTTTGGTATTAAGTATTAGATGTCAGCTTTCAAAAGCTGCAGAATTGGGATGCAGCTATTCAGACATAGGCAGGCAAAGATTTGGTCTAAGTCCACTTCCCATTCTAATAAACTAATGGCTGTAATAAAGGGCAAGGAACCTGAAAATGTGCAGGGTTAAGATATAATATTTTATAATTCATCTTGCAAGGCAGAAAGTTAATATCTCACTAATAAATATTAGAGGTTGTTGGAGAGTTTCCAAAAATAAAAGATCTAGCTTGGTTTGGGTTTTTTTTTTTTTGTTTTTATCCATTCTTCTCTATAGTCTGTGGTTTTGTTCTTTTCCAGCTTTCCATTGTTCTGTGACATCTAGTACAAAATATGTGTAAAATACTGTCTGTCCTCATTTGTCCTGATGGTCTGCTGGTAGCAATGAAGCCACTTCACCCCTAGGACCCTAATACTGAGATCTCCCAAATATAAAGCTATACAAAAAGGCTAAGAATTAATAAATTATTTCCCCAGGATCAAAGTGTCTTGTCTTAGTAAATTATACTGGATTAGAAGAGGATAAAAAAATTCACTGATTTATTGAGGAATTATATCAGCTTAAAGACTGCACCACATGGGCACAAGTTATTTTTCCTGGTGGTTTTTTCCACCTTTGGGACCTCAACTATTTCCTAGTACATCCCACTTATGTGACTGAACAGCAGGCAATGAACCAAAGACACATGGACTGGGGACAGAACCAGCCTCAGTATCAGCATCAGCAGGGAATCATCTCTCCAGGCTCATATTTCTGCCAGGTTTTGAGAAAGTGACTGAAGAATACATGTTGAAACTGTGACTTAAGAGACAAGCGAACTGAAATAATTAACTAAGGGGAAATTCAGGATAACAAATTACATCAGTGGAACAGGAACAATTTGGGGTCTTGTTAAGCCCAGGAGCTTAGTCAGCAATGGCACAATGGGGCAATATTATTTTAACCCTTTGACTCCTTGATAAAGAGTTCAGTCTGCTCTTTGAGGGGGCCTGTTCTTGAAGAACAACAGGGAACAAACCTATGTCAACTGCAGGCTGTGAGCAACCTCATTCCTGAGGAACTGAGTGAGACAGCTTCTGGGTAGACAAAGGTGGCATGGGCCATGATCCAAGAGTCTCAAAAAGAGAAAAAAAATTAAACTGAGTTCTTTTAGGTGGGATAATAATGACTGCAACTATGAAGTCCCCCTGAAAGCAAGGCAGAGCCCTTAGGTTGTACATGTACATGTACAAGATTTAGGAGGCAATGCTGCCACATGCTATCTATTTCTGCAGAAGCCTGTCAACTGGATGGTAATCACCAGTCCAGCTCCCGGGGTGACTCCCAGCCATGCTCAGAAATCCTCATCCTTGTGACTCTCCACCAGTTCCAGATGGGCAGGAGGGATCTGCCAGGCCTGCAGAGCCTCTTGCTGAGGGCAAGAGATTGGCTCAGGCTCAAGCAGTGTGAAGAAACCACTAAACTAGCACTGGCAGAGTAAATGGGGACATGGGGACAGGAAGCTTTGAAGCCATGCAGCAGTTGTAGGTAGCTGCACATTTTGCTCATATCTCCTCCCCAGCTGCTGAGTCAGATACATAGCTAATTTCTCAGGTAACATATTATTGCTCTCATATTTTCAGTTTCAGGTCTCCTAAAACACATTATTAGTTTCCCTCCATGTTTTAAAAAAAAATTTTAAATACTGTATTTTCTCCTGTCCTGTAGACATAAAATCTTATTTCTTCTTCATTCTAATGTACTGCATCCAAACTGAGATGGCACATTGCTGCACATTACCATGACTTTCTGTCTTCAATCTTGCACTCTTGTGCTTCCACATGTTGTTTTGAGTTTAGGTAGCAAAGAAAATAGAAAGTGGAAGAAATATATTACTCTGCCCCCATGATGCAGAATGCTGCTGTCACACCTCAAGTGTGACAGTGGCAGTACGGCTGTCCCCTGCTATCCTGCTCTTCAGATGCTCTCTGCAACAGCTATGGAAGGAGATGATATAAACCTCATTAACTGGGGCAGTAATTAAATGGCAAAAGAATACCAGCCACAGCTGGGAAACACAGCTGTGCTGCACACAAGCAAAGGTAACTGGTCCTCAGCTCCCCCCATGCCTGCTGCTTCCTCTATCTTTCTCAGGATTCAGAGCTTAATGGCAGGGAGAAATGATTTGTGGTTCTTGCTTTCATCCAGACTGGCCAGATTTCCCACAGAGGGTTGAGCTTGCAATCCAAAGGGGTGTGGGAGGACTGCTCAGTCAGGACAGTGACAAAAGCCCAAGAGCTGCAGCCATGCCAGGAGACCCCTGCTCTGCATAGGCAGGTGAGAGCAGCTTAGGCTGAAGGCAGATGCCCTGAGCATCTCCATTCTCCCGTGGCTGAAGACACAGCTCCTGCATGATAGGCATGAATTAGTCATGGTCAGCAAACACCACGCTCACCTGGATCTCAGTTTCCCAGTCAATATCTCACTTCACTCGTAGGATTACTGGAAATATGATGGTATTAAGGAGTCATTTCAGGGGAGTGACCCAGAGGCAATCAAGGGAATGATGTGCTCTTGTTGCAGACTGAAGGATTTAATTTACTACAGAGCAAGATCCAGCTGGACATTAGAGGAAGTGCATCTTCAGGCACTTCAGCTTGTATAAGGAAAGCAAAAGCAGCGTTACTTGTGTTCACAGTGCCTGTGACAACCTGCATGGCTGCACCTGCTCCCAGCAGCAGCATCACCATCACGTCCCCCTTGGACGTGTACATTGTGTGGCCTCACCACCAGCCCAGCAGCTGGGCAAAGAAAGCCAACAATGGCTACAGCCTCTATCTCATGTCACCCTACAGTGAATAACACCTGCAAGGCCACCAGCATGCAGCCCTGAAGCTAGCCCTACCTTCAGAGTCTCACGGCTGCTGATGTTACAGCTGTGAGCACACTGCTGTATTGAGAGGTGGTGTGGGGGACAGCCCCAGGGGCACACTGTGCTCTGGGAGCTCTGCCATGCAGGGGTTGAGCATGCTCCTTCCTCATAGGGCATGACAAAGCTCTGTCTGCACCCCACTGACCCAAGGATGCCATACTTACAGCCAAATCTTCTGGCAGTGGGCTAAATCACAGCTTCCTTCAGGTTTCCACTGTGAGGTGAAGGAATCAGTATCCCAGGGGGCTGAACTGTACAGCCTCTTGTCAGGAGCCAGGGAAGACTTCTTTGCAGCTCCCTTGCTTTGGACTCTCTTCCTTGACATCACCAACAGTGCACAGAGAAGGGCAGGTGATGGCAAGAGCAAGAAGGGAGGCATCTGAGCCAAAGGGCCGTTTTTTTCAGGTGGCTTTGGGCCAGGAGTTGTATGCATGTCGTGTCCTGTGAAGTCAGCCCCAGCTCTTGATCCCAGGTATTGCCAAAGATCCAACAGCAATCTTAAAGACCTCCTTTGTCAGCCTTGGGTAATTAATGCTGGCATCACCTGTCAGGGAGCAATCATCATTGCTTCCCCACTGCACAGGCCCAGCCTATTGTTTGCGTGCGTGTGCCAAGGAGTCAAGAGGCCAAGGGTTAGTAGGTTAACAGCTAAGTAACATCATGCTGTGCTCAGGGTGGTGGACACTGACTGCAGCTCTGCATTTGGGTGTTAACAGTGTGCTGGCCCCAAGCTACAACCCTTTCACCCCTGCCCAGCCAGCCTGCCTTGGCTCCCCTGCACACCCCTCCCCTCATTATGAGCTGTACAGCCCTGTAATGAAAAGAATCAGCCCTAAAAATGCAAAGCTTGAGCTTCTGCTGTTTAAGCAAGGAAACGTTCTTTTAAAAATGCAGCAAAAGCGTTTATAGTATCCTGGCAACGTAAGCACAGCATGTGCGTGCTGGCATCTCCCCAGTTTTAATGTACAGAATTGCATAGCTTTCTCCAAGGACAGTTTGCACTTTGTTTGGCCTTGGCAGCCATCAAGTTAATAGCAACACTGCTTCCAAAAAAATAAAATCCTAACCAAACACTGACTTTTGGCAAGGAAAAAACCCACCCTAAGACACTGCATCATTTGGAACGTGCACTGTTTAGTACTAACACGAAATTTATTGCTCAGGCAAAGCCTAAACACTAGCAGCTGCTGCCTCCTCCTCACACTCCCCTGCATCTCTGAGGACCACCTCCTGTCAGCTGTGCCAGTGGTGGGGCCAGAGCGAACCCCTGAAAGCCAGGCCAAGGCTCCTCCTTACGCCGGGGACCAGGCAGAGGCAGCTGCCACACGTCTCTAGGAGCCTGCCTTTGGCTCGGCCGTGACAGCCGCTGTGATGAGAGACACACTAGTGACAGAGGCCACAGCCTCTCCGAAGGAAAAGGCCTTCAGCCAGCAATGAGGCAGAAGTGGAGAGGGAGAGAGCGAGCAGGAAAACCACAAGATACTTGCGCCTGCTAAAAATTATTTCCACCTAGTAATTTTAGCAGCTGTGTTCCTCTGCCTACCTTCCTGGATGAATTTTAAGTAGGAGGCAAGTGAAAATGAGAAGAGTGCCAGTATTCCCCTCACCCCAAACTTACGTATCTGCGCATTCTTAACTTCTCCCTGACCCCATCTTAAAGGCACAGTTATTTTCTCCAGTCATGTGGGATTTGTCCTGACTACTAAAAAGAACTGGGGATTCACACGAACATTTCTCAAGTATAGTTAAAAATAGCAACCCATTGCAGGAGGACTGAGTCACATCAGCATCCCTGTTACCAGCCCTGCACTCCAGCCCATGTGGATGGACCTGCTCACCTCAGACTATCAAATCTGGGATGTGGATATGAAAAGAAACATAGCTTCCCAATAAATAACAAACACCATGACACCATTGCTGCCAACCTGCCCATCTAAGGATGGTTTCATTCTGGTATGTGCTGGGGTGGACCTCAACAATGCCCTGTCTCTGTGTAGAGGTGGCCCAGAGGAGCAGCAGCATGGGGCAGTCACTCAGTCTGCCCCTTCACCCTAAGTTCACTCAACTCACAGCTGCAGTGACCACATTTAGAGAGGATGGGGGGAGGGGAACTAGAGAAACCCTCTCTGAGCCCTGTGGTTACGCAGGTGCTGCACTGAAACACACACATGCAGCACTCACAGCACGGGCCGCTGTTAGGTTGGAGGTATGCTGACATTTACATGCTACCTATAACCTGCGTTTCAGTTCTCAGAAATGTATATATATATATATATATACACACATACACACACACACACACACACACACATAGTGAGCATGGGCTAACATCAAGCAAAGAGCACTGCCTGCTATCAAACTAGGGGAAGAATTGTCCACTCAGTGAGGATAAGTAGACTGGAGTAGCAGTTTTAGAGCTCAAAGTCTGTTTACCTGCTCATTTGTGCTGCTTGTTTCCAGAGCCTTTGGGACCTGGATGTTTTGCTGAATTCCTGAGACATGATGAGCTGTGCTGCTGATGTGGGTTAGGAGTTACCTGCCCCACCCCCCCCCCCCNTCTTAGTTTTATCTGTGTCAGCAAGCCTATGAGTGAAGTAGACATCACCATTGTTTCCTTTTCACAGCCTATAATTTTCTCTATTAAAATATTCCAATTAGCCTTAAACCAGCACAGCTGCTGAGTAAGTTTTCCTCCATTCTTCTCAAAGTTCTTCAGTCTCAATGATGACCAAATGATAGGGTTTTGTTCCCTTAGACAGATAATAAATACCAAGCAATTTGGAGGCTCCATTAACCCCTGGTAAGATTGCACTGAACTCAAGTTCGAAAAGACCAGGAATATTTTATTTCCAGATACGTTCCAGGACATCTCCTTCACTGCTGTCGGAACAGGCAGCAGATACTGAGTCTTGCTGTCCCAATGTGCCAGAAGATGAGCTGATGAGGGAGCCAGCCAGACTCGATGGGCAAGGAGCTTCTAAAGGAATTAAGGAAGAAAAAGAGGGTGTATCACCTTTGGAAAAAAAGGGGAGGTATGCCAGGAAGGTATGTGGTTTGATCTCAGATTTAGG
>WBNM01034942.1:4465-79909 GCA_013399055.1 Ramphastos sulfuratus | reverse complement strand
GTGGGGCCACACCAACTTGTGCAGCCTAGTGGAGATAACATTAGCACTGCAGTACCAGCTTTTGCATGCCTCGGCTAGTTTTAGTGTTAACATTGTTACCAATGTCTTGTATTTCTGAATTAAAAGGTATACATTGATGGGTTCAAAGTCATAGAATCATAGAATGGTTTAGGTTGGAAGGGACCTCAAGAATCACCTAGTTCCAACCCCCTGCCATAGGCAGGGACACCTCCCACTAGTACAGGTCACTCAAAGCCTCCTCCAACCTGGCCTTGAACACCTCCAGGGAGGGAGCAGCCACAACCTCCTTGGGCAACCTGTGCCAGTGCCTCACCACCCTCACTGTAAAGAACTTCCTAACACCTAGCTGAAATCCCCCCCCTGCCAGTTTAAACCCATTCTTCCTCATCCTGTCATTACAACACCTTGTGAATAATCCCTCCCCAGCCTTCCTGTAGCCCCCTTCAAATACTGGAAGGCCACTACAAGGTCTCCTCAAAACCTCTTCTCCAGGCTGAAGTCAAAACATTCTAAACTGAGCATGCCCAAATAAATTAATTGAAATGCTAAATTTGATGCATTTACTCCTCTGACCCCAACCCAGCTCTTCTGCAATGAAATACCTGCAGCTGCAGTGAGTCAGTGCCAGCAGGCAGCCCTCCCCTAACAGTGAGTCAGATGCCTGCTAATGTTGCATCGATCCATGGACAAACACTTGCTCAGCAAAGCAGACCTGTTAGTGGCAGACAGTATTTGCTTGCTATCTCAAAGCTGCAGCCATGCCAGGACATGTGTGTGCACACACACAGGGAATCAGCAACAGATTTCAGGACAGTTTTCTGAAAAGCTGAAGAAATGGCTTTTGAGCTCAGCAATACAACAGTCCCCATTGCACCCAGGCAAGGAAGGGCAGAGGTTAAGAAGCAGTAAGGTCAATATCTCACACTGCTACACAACACAGAATCACAGAATTAACCAGGCAAGAAAAGATCTTCAAGATCATCGAGTCCAACCTATCACCCAACACCTTCTATTTAACTAAACCATGGCACTAAGTGCCTCATGCAGTCAGCTTTTAAACACCTCCAGAGATGGTGACTCCACCACCTCCCCGGGCAGCCCATTCCAATGCCAATCACTCTTGCTGTGAAGAACTTCTTCCTAATATCCAGCCTAAATCTGCCCCGGCATAGCTTGAAATTGTATCATCTTCTTCTGCTACTGGCTGCCTAGCAGAAGAGCCCAACCCCACTGTGGTGGGGCACACCCAAGTCCCTGCCCCACCGAAGGTTTGAATGGGGTGTGAAACTGTTCTGCTCCCCACCCCACCTCTGGTTCCGGGGGTTTGGAATGTGAAAGGAGTAGGTGTCAAGTACCTACTCCACCCCCGCAGGCTTGAACGGGGGAAAGCAACTCGCCCCAGCATATATATATGGCAATGGGACACATTATCTGGGGAACTCTGGGAGACTTAGAGACTCGGAGACTTGAAGACTGAGAGACTTGGAGCAGACTGCCGGAGACTGCTACGGGGACTTCGAGAGGGCTTTAAGACGGACTGCTAGCCAGGGTCCTGCCAGCCACGGACGGCTAGCCACAGTCCTGCCAGCCACGGACTTGGACTCGGACCTTGACTTAGACCTGGAGTCGGTCCTTGAGTCGGTCCTTGAGGGGCATCTGCAAGAACGGTGACGAGAAGGCACAGTCCCCGCTCTCGACCGTCAGATCTTGCCTGCCTGTTGAAGGGACCTGCCTTTGCCGCAATCGTGGGTAAGCGGCCGAGCAGCCTGAGCTTCACCCTCTGCTGCCCCACGATCTACACTTCAAGGCACTGCCGCAAAGACTGCCGACAAGGAGCCAAGGGACTATCGCCAAATTCCTACTCCACTGCCGTGAGTACCGCAGACGTTCCCTAGGGCTCCAGGCTACCTTTGTTTGTAAGTCCAGCAAAGCTATTTCTTATAGCAACCTTTCCAAGCTTCCTGATTTTCCTGAATTACTAAATTCCCTGTAAGCATCCTTTGTGAAAGATTTTTCCCGACGGAATTTCTGAACCTTAACTAATATTTTATAGACAGTTGTGGGTGGGGCTTTCCAGAAGTATAAAATAACTGCATATTTTATAATTCCTGCCTCGTGAAATCCCACAACCGAGTCACCCACCTGGCTACAACCTCCCTTCAGGTAGTTGAAGACAGCAATGAGGTCTGTCCTGAGCCTCCTCCTCTCCAGGCTGCACATTCTTGAGCTCCCTCAGCCTCTCCTGGTAGAGCTGTGCTCCAGTCCCCTTTTTGCCCTTCTCTGGACACCTTCAATTCTCTTCAAAAACCAGGATCTAACCATGCTGGAGACAGCTGGATCACATTTAGGAGCCAAACCCACCCCCTGAAAAAAAAACAGAACCCTCTGTTCTGTTAGACATTCCTGCCAAAAAAACCCAAACCAAAACTGAAAATCTCTCTCTAGTCAGAAAAATGTTTATCTAATTTTAATTCAGATTCAACTTTTCAGCTTTAAATTGTCTATATATTTAACTAAAATATGATGTATATTATGTATATTTCCTTACAATTTATTTGAAAAGAAATTCTGAACTTGGAAAAAAGAATTGCTTTGTAATTCTCTCAGCTCACATTTCTTTTTTAAAGTTTTTAATGCAATCAAATACCTCAGAAGTGAAATTTGTTCATTTCACCACACACAGACACACAAAATCAGGTTTTAGTTCTTGGGATAACTGCAAACTGAAAAATTCATTATTTCCACAATGTTGGTCTAAGTGTCACACAAAAACATGGAGGGGTAGGGGGAAGAAAAAAAGCAGCTCCTGCCTCCAAGAGCTTGTAATAAATTACATAACAGGTGGAAGAAAAGGAACTCTCTTCTCTTGGCATTACAGCTGACTGGAACTAAGCTCAGAATGATTTACTAGGCTGACCAAAGTCACACAGTGTGACAGACAAGAACTGAAAGCAGATTTGCTTTGCTGCAGACAAAAAAAAAATGCCTTTAATACAGTGACATGGTATGAAATCATGCATTGATTTCTTTAGGGACATTAGCTATGGTAAGTTATGGCTACAAAAGCAAATTTACACTGCAACAGGTAAAGAAAATGCCTGCTGCCTGGTTGTGGGAACAGCCATCAAACAAAGCAGCTGATCTGAAATTGCAGGAGCTGGCTGCCAAATCCAGCCAAAGGTTAAAATGTTATATGAGGAGTCCTTATTAATATACTATAGGGGCATATGTGAAGATGGCAGCAGAGTGTAAACTGCAGGATAATAACTAGACTGTGCTAGAGGTAAATGAGTACAGGAAAATCTAATCATCCAGGGAGTGATGAAGTGACTAAGAAGAGTCATCAGGAGAAGGGATCTATGCCATCTGAAGATGTGAGATTGCTAAATTTATGGAAAGGATTGTCTGACAAATCCCAGCAACGAGAAATTAAACATCTGAGTCCTTGGTACCTGATGTGCTGATAATTTGAGTGCCTCTGAGAGGAGACTCAATCATCTTTTGTTTGCATCATTTTAACAAGCAATTATGTTTGAACCTTCTACCAACTGCCTGGAAAATCCCTCTTCCACAACTGGTTTCTGCTGGTCTTGTTTCCCTTCCCACTGGAGTGTGCCACAGCTAGACAGAAAACATTGGTCTACACAAACTGGTGTGCCAGTCAAGCTAAATTGCTTTAGGCAAACACTGGAATTCATAAGCTTGTGAATTAGGTAGAAATCAGCCCAGGCAGGAATTTTACCACAGTCAAATCCCTTGGATCAATGGGGATTGTTTTCACATCCACTGCAGTGTCCTCCGTTTCCTACGGCCGGCTGAGAATTTTACCCAGGAGGTTTCCCATGCAGATTCAAGGTCCTTGATCATGGCCTTGACCTTTCTGCAGCATGCTACACTCGTGGCATTAGTTTGACAGCTGGGAAGCATTTGTTGCCCACAACAGGAATAGGAAAGTATGGGAAATAGAATGAATCTTGCTGAGACTCTCTGTAAGCTTTGCTTTGTCTGACCTGTGTTCCCCCCAGCTTGCATCTCACCCTATACTATCCTGAGCTGGATGCAAAGCAGTCTACAAGTGAGATCATTTCTACCTAACTAACCCAATCCAACTTTATATACATACACTAGATGTAATCCTTTAGGTGTGGGCTTTTTTCATTACTATGGTAATGTATATTCTAGTAGTCCTAATACTGTAAAAAAACGACAAAACTACTTTTGAATTTTGTTGTGGGATTTTTTTGTTTGCTTGAGGGGCTTTTGGAAGGGGGGGTTGGAAGGTGTTTGCTTGCTTGTTTTGGTGGGGTTTTGTTTGCTTCATTTTGGGTTTGTTTCTTTCATTTTGTTCTGTTTTGGTTTGTGTCCCACACCCCCTTCCTCCCAAGCCCTTGGTGAGAAACCTTCTGGCAAAATGGATTTAAGATGAGGGTCATTTGCAGAAGTGTTGCTGAGTGTGCAGTTCTCTAATTTAGGATATATTTTTCACTCCTATGACAGGTGGCTCCACACAGGCAGGTGTGCTGGGGATTTTGGAGCAGCCTGTCAGCTGCTGGGGTTGTCCCACTGATGCATTGCCAGGCCTGCTTTGTTATTGTGGAACCTCTCTTTTGATTTTGAGGGAGTTTGCCTCTACTATGGAAAAAAGCTGTTGAAAGTAAGTTTTCATAGAATCATAGAATCAAGCAGGTTGGAAGAGACCTCCAAGCTCATCCAGCCCAACCTATCACCCAGCCCTAGCCAATCAACCAGACCATGGCACTAAGTGCCCCATCCAGGCTTTTCTCCAACACCTCCAGGGACAGTGACTCCACCACCTCCCTGGGCAGCCCATTCCAATGCCAATCACTCTCTCTGTCAAGAACTTCCTCCTAACATCCAGCCTAGACCTCCCCTGGCACAGCTTGAGACCACAAAATGTCATCTCAGAGCAAGGAATATGCATACACAGGTAACAGACTCCTCAGGAACAAAGACAATCCACCTACCTCCCTCAAAGCAGGAATAAAATACAAGTTTAAAAACAGAAATAAAAATCACAATCCCTGCTCAGAAGTGAATGTGAGGGCTCAGGCAAAGATTGCCTCTCGTGGATGGAAAGGTACCATTGCTTTCATTACTAACACAATTTAAGCATATGTCCAAGAGGTATTTCTGTATCAGAGTATTCTCTGTCTACTCCTTTGCCAAGCATGCTGCAGGGCTCTTCTCTGAAAGCATCTGCATCCATATTTTAAATGCAGGTTTTAACTGAGCCAAGCCTGTGGGGTCAGGATATATAAACTGACACAAGGCCAACATGCTTTTTGGGGAGTTAGACTGATTCAGAGGAGCGATGCAGTGGCATTAGAATGGGCTGCCCAGGGAGGTGGAGCCTCTGTCCCTGGAGGTGTTGAAGAAAATACTGGATGAGGCACTTAGTGCCATGGTCTGGTTGTTTGGCTAAGGCTGGGGGATAGGTTGGGATGGATGAGCCTGGAGGTCTGTCCCAATCTGGTTGATTCTATGATTCTAAATTCAGTGCATTGCCTTAACTTCGGTTATTTTGACTTGCTGCAACCAGCTCAGTGACTTGATAAAAAATACAGAGAGGACAAATCAGATGATTAGCAGCACAGCACAAAGGTAGAAACGTGCTCCCAACTGAGTCCCTGGGCCAGAATGCCTACAATCATTTACCATCTCAACACTGAAACAACCAAACTATGATTATTCTCAAATTTATTCCAACCACTGAGCTTGTTTATCTTTTGCCCCTCTGACACAGTAAGATTTGATTTCCTCCCACAGTATGGCTTATAAAACAACTTTATGACATTGGTTTGTCAATCAATAGTTATGTTAGAGTTTACCCAGTGCTCTTTTAAAACGAAAAAAAACCACAAATAAATAAACAAACAAACAAGGGGGTGGGGGGGGAAGGAAAAGAAAAAGAAAACCAATCAACCAAAGTGACTACAACCAAAAAAGATCCCAACAAGGCAATAAAAAGAAACTCCATTTCTCAGAGCTAAAAAACAAAGCTGATTAGCTCCATGGAGACTTGTTTCTGCATCAGACTGCATGGCTTATTGCTTCTGAAAAAGACTGCAGCGTCAGGCATGCCAGGCTGGTGACACTGAAATTACACACACACAGAAATAACCAATCCCTGAGCAAAACCAGCTCAAGACTGTGTGAAATTTGGCTAAAGCATCTCAGTAATCTACACTGTTGTGTAATCAGCTCTGCCCTCAAGTCCTTACAATGCAGGTAGGATTGGATATTTTTTTGGTACCTGTATCTCTGATCACCATATTTGAGCTGCTACCACTTAAGGTCTTGACTTAGTAATCTTTCCCTGTTCAGCAGACACTTAAGCATCTCTTTCCACCTGTTGAAGTGTTTCATAAGCAGGTTCTTAAGTGCTTTGCTGAATAGGGAGGATCAAAGCACATGCTTAAATGTTTTGATAAATAACTGTAAATTGGCTTGAGAGCTTGTGTAAAGGCACTCAATGAAAATTACCAAGCTTTATGAAAATGGAATGAAGCAATTAAGTTTAGCTTTCCTATCTCTACTCCCAGAAACACCTATTAAGTCCAGCACACCAGGCCTGGTTGCTGGAAGAGGCAGCATCTTAAAACAGCAAAGCCTTTCTATAGAAAAGACTTGGTATTGATGTGGTGCTTTAGATAGCTCTTACCTCAGGGTACACCCTGAAGGAAGCATTTTGAGGAGCAGCCTAACACCTTAAAATAAAAAAAACATTTGTGCCTTGACCTTTCTTAGGATGGCATCTTGCAACAGCTGACCACAGCTACACAAATCACAGCCTCTTTTCTTGTGGAGGCAATGCTGACATCCCTACTTTCATTGCATCCCTTCTCTTTTGAACCAGTTCTTCAAAGCCTCTGAGAATCTCATCTTGCCTGAGCCTTCCTATGCTTGGGTTAAGCCCCTAAATGCAATCTTCCTAAACTTGAATAAAACCATTTCACCTCCACTGGAGTTGTTATTCAGATAGCAAAGCTAAAAACAGAAGCAGATCTATAGGCAAAGTCTATAGGTCAGGAGACTGCTCTGTTCTCCATGCAAGGGCTTTCTGAGCACTACAGAGTTTAAAAAGACCTGCAGAAACATTTGAATTCCAGGGAAACAGTTAAAAAAAAAGTCAACTGAACTGAGAGCTAAGTTTAACTTTCCAACAGCTGAGTTCATTGTGAATCCTGTTTATTTCAACCTGTTTGGCTCGGTTGTGCTTTACCCTCAGAACCACAAGACAAACGCACACTTTCCTCGTGTGAAACTCCATCACCAAGAGAGACCTTTGTACTGAAGAGGAAGGGCAGGCATGGAAGGGACAAGAGCATTACAGAGATGTTAGGAAACTTTTCTTGTAGCCCTCAGGGTGAATTGAAAGTGTTTTCCTTAATTATAAAATGTAATGAATGGTGCATTGGGGCAGAGCCCTACCACAAAGCATGTCTGTAGATAAACATGGGTTTAAACTGGCAGAGGGAAGATTTAGACTGGATGTCAGGAGGAAGTTCTTCACAGTGAAGGTGGTGAGACACTGGCACAGGTTGCCCAGGGAGGTTGTGGCTGCTCCCTCCCTAGAGGGGTTCAAGGCCAGGTTGGAGGAGGCCTTGAGTGCCCTGTGCTAGTGGGAGGTGTCCCTGCCTATGGCAGAGGGTTGGAACTGGATGATCCTTGAGGTCCCTTCCAACCTTACCATTCTATGATTCTATGAAGCCTGCAAAAACACACCACAAGCAGACTCCTGAAGCATTCATGCACCAGCATCAATACCAAGAGCAGCTGCACTGGGCACTTCAGCCTGGCCCTGGCTTTGCTGCTCAAGATTGGCCCCTTGCCATTCCCAGAATGGCTACAAAACAATGCACAGGCTCACCAAGGGAAATTTCATTGCCTTGGCAAGGAGGTCTGCTCTGTCTCTGGCCCTACTTCCAGAAAGTAATCCCATAAATTAGGCCCTACAACTTAAAGATGTGAAAGTATTTGAATATTTCCCAAGGAGATGGTGCAGGGGCTGGCAAGCTGTCCTCTGAGGAGCAGCTGTGGAGTGAAGTCATTGCTCTCTACCTACTCCCCAGTGAAAGAGCAGGGGAATACTGAGCTCTTCTCCCTGTTATCCTGTGCTAGGAAGTGAGAGAATGCCTCAAAGTCTGTGCCATTGGGGAAGGTCTGGACTTAACATGAGGAAACATTTCTTTACTAAGGGGATGGTCAAACCATGGAAGAGGTTTCCTGGAGAGCTGGTCAATGCCCAAAACCTGTCAGTGTTTAAGAGACATTTATTTGGACAAGGTCTTTAATACCATGCTTGAACTTTCGGTTAGCCCTGAGGAGATGAGGCAGTTGGAGTTGATGATGGTTGTAAGCTCTGTCTGGATGCACTATGCTGTTCTGTTCCGCTCCCTGTGCTCACCATGAGTTGAATAATGATGAGCCTGTTACTTGCCTGAAATGCTAGGGGGTTTTCAGCTCCAAAAACACATCCAAGGACACAAACCACAAAGGTTACAAGTGGAAACAGGATTTTATTTTATCCTATTTTATGGTGTTCTTTTTAACCTATTTCACAAGCATGAACTCAATGCCCACATGTAGCCAGGAGCAGGCTGATGTGTTCTTTGGGTTAGCTTTAAAAAACACCCCTTGAATAAACAAGGCTCCAAAAAGTAGCAGCAGGAATACAGGCCAACTAGCTCCTGCTTCCTGAGGAATGAGCAGAATGAGGATCAGGACCAACCACATGCAAAAGTTGTGCAGTACTGTGCTGTGTTTTCTGATAAGGAGTATTGATGACAAGCAGTAAAGTTTGCACCTTCCAAAACTTGTTTCACTGCTGTGCTTCTCGGTCAGAGACACATGAAAAGTGCTCCCATGCCTGCCCTGTGTTTGTGATGCAGGCAGGGAGAGCTGGAAAGTGGCAGCTCCAGATGGGGTAGAAAGCCTGGAATGCTTAAAGTACAGGCTGTTGTGCACAAGCATGAATTCTTAGGGAAATGGAGCCAAGGTAAAAGCATATCTTGCTCCTGGTGAAAGCTTGCACTGGGCAAGAGAGTCAGTGCACAAGTGGTACCTTGGAGATACCAGAACAGCAGCAAAAACAGAGCCAAAGATACCTGGACAAGGAAAAAATTCTGTGCTTAATGCTACAGAAAAGAAACAACCCCTGGGGAGCCCAGGAAGCTTCCCCATCCTAGGAGCATGGAAAGTTTCCTCTCCCTGATGTGGGGCACAAGAGACAGTTTTGGGGAGCATGAGCAATGGAAATCTGGCCAGAATGGCCTGGAGAAGTCCTGCCAAGGGGTTGTGCTCAATGCTGCAGGGGAACAGAAGCAACTCCCAGGGAACCCCAGAAGGTTCCCTGTCCTGGGAGCATAGAGAGATTCCTCCCTTGAGATGTGGGGCAAGAGGGCCACCTTTGTGGAGCACAAGCAACAGGCACCTGGCCAAAAGAGCCCAAAAGAGGCCTGCCAAAGACCTGTGCTAAGTACTGCAGAGGAAAGCAAAATCCCCCTGAGACACACACTAGCCCATCTTGGGGAAAAACAGCCTTCCCCACCCCCAGAGCGCAGGGCATGAGAGGCCATCTTCTTGGTGCATGAGCAGCAGGCTTAGTAACACAGCCAAAAGGGACCAGAGGAGCCCTGACAAGTGGTCATGCTCAGTGCTGCAGAGGAAGGAAAACACCCAGGGACCAGTGCTAATCTGCCCCAGGGGAAAAATTCCTTGATCAGCTACTCCCTGAGCATGTGAGAAAGACCTGCTGCCTCCTCCCACAGGCTGGTCATGCCTTTCAAGGGATGCCCAAGCCCTGTTCTCCCTCAGACACTCCCAAGAGGCCATGGGCATTTGGCCACTGATAGACCAAGTAATTCCAGTCTGGCAGAAGACACAGGAGGATGCTTCCTTTTATACTGACCCTGCTGCCTTGCCCTTGCTGGGTCCCCCATGCTCAGTCCCATCCACTGCAGCCCCAACCAGTGTCCAGAGGAAGGTTTTTGTGGTGCTGGCCCCAAGGCAGCCCAGGAGGCTGATCCTGCTCTTGGTGATGTGTACTGGACAGAGCTGCCTGGTGTATCTCTGACTAGCCCTCCACTATGGCTTCCAAGGACAGACCTTGCATCGTTACTCTTCTCTAAGGCCATGTCAAGAGCCAACCCTGCAATCCAGAGACCATCCTGATGACCTACCTTTTATTTGCACCAGAGCTGATGTTCCTGAGGCCAGGCAGCAAGGAAGAATGGTTGCATTCCAAGATGGCCATAAGACAATGCTGAAACTGTTTCTTGTCACCAACAGAAACTTCTCCCTTGTGAGGAACTTGTTCTGTCTCTGGCATTTCTGCTTCCAGACAGTTTAACCCCTTCTCGTCCTCTGTGCAGGATCATTCCTCAGTCATAAGATACCACTGCTGAATATCTACAATCAGAACTTCCCCTTCACTGTAAAACAGATGCCAGCAGACAAGATTTGCCCCAAATTGACCAAAATCAGGGGAATTTAATTCGCTGCTAGAATCTCATCTGTATTCTGTGAGACTGAGCGTTAATGGCCACAGCTTGGCTCTCTCCTTGTTAAAATGGTTTTTCATTGCTTTACCATTCAAAGGAAAGGCAGGAAAAGAGTATCTGGTATTATAGAGAAATGGAAGGTGTGATCAGAGCAGCACAGAAAAGTCAGGAAAGCTTTTCATCATCATATAGGAAGAGACATGAAAGCAGAGGTTAAAATCAAGGCGAAAATATGTAGGTCTAAGTTCTGGCAAAGACATTGCAGTATATTTAATGCTCTGAAGTCTGTGGAGTTAGTATGTAATGTCCTATGCAGCTGAGGTTTAAGAAATTACAGTTCCTTCCAAGTGAGAGAGTACAGATGGGCATGCAAGTGACTGCAGTTCAGCTCCACCTGCAATCCTCTCGGTGTGCTTGGAGCCAGACCTCTGAGCGCTCCTGCCAGCAGGGCCTCTCGAAGCACTGCACACCTCTATCTGGTCACTGACACTCGGGAGGCAATGAACTCAATTCCCACAAACATTTTTCTTTCTTCCCTTTTTATTTTTAGCAAAAAGCTCCCAAGACCAATAAATATTTAACTTTCAGAATTAAAAAAGGGCCTTGGGTTTAGTAGATGGCCTCGGTCTAGTTAGCATCAGCAGTTTTTCCCCAGCTCTAGGGAGTAATTAAGAAAAAAGCTCCCACCACAATGCTAAACTGTGATAATGACAGAACTTAAACCCATTTTCATACCACACGCTGCATTGCAGTTCATTTCCATATGCTCTGCCTCCAACAAAGGTGTCAAGCTTATAAAGTCTCCTGGGAAAAATGATGACCAAAGTCCCAATGCCTGGAAGGAGGCTCAAGGGGAAAGATTCATATTGTCATGATAGATGTAATAAGGACTCCACCTGACAAAGCTGGCAGGAGGGAAGTAAGACGACCCTGGAGATTTTGAGTTTATTTTTCTCTGCAGCACAGTTGACACCTGAGACATGGGATATTTTGTTAGCCATTCATCTGTGCTATAAATTATTTGTTAATAGTGGACCTTCAAGTAAAATATTTACTGCACTCACCCTAAAGCTAGATAATAGGGAAGCACCCATAAGAAATTCTCATGGTCCACACTTTGCAATGCACTGAAGCAGAGCCCAGGACAAGGATCCTGTACTACCCAGACTGTGCATTCACTGCAATGCCACAGGGAGGAAAAATAGCAATATAGCCACATTACCTAATAGGTCACTGTTAGCTTGGGTTCAGCATTGTCCTGACAGTTATGTTGACTCTAATTCCAGCTCTGCCTTCTTCAGCAGAAATGAAAAGACCCTTAGGGGAAGGTCATTTGCCAAACAACCCATCTGGACTGGGAAATAAAACTATTGGCGAGACAAGCAGTGGCACTGAGAGCAGAGTCCACACAAAATTGAGATCTGAGAATGATACAGCAGGAGAAATACCCTGAAAAAAAAAAAACAAACAAAAAAACCCAAACAGTAAAAATCACAATCAGCTGGTCAGTAGCTGCAACTAGATAGATTTGGATATTAATTCGTTCAAGTTTTGTCTATCACTTTGATCAACTCCAAATTCACTAAAATTGGACCCAACCATCTAAGGTAGTAAATGAATAAATATTTATCATGCCTGAGAGGTTTCCCTAGAGGAAGTAACTGAATGAGAGCAGAAATGAAGCTCAACAAGAGAAATAGGAATCAGAGTCATGATAGAGCAGTAAGTGGTAACAGCAAGGAAAGGACACATCTTGCAAAAAGAAAGAGCGGAGGAAACAGAGAGTACAAACTTGGTGGAACACCACACAGATAGCCTGAAGGTTTCTCTTCTGACTTGTAGGAAGGCAAGACTAGAAAGAAAAGTATTAAAGTGTAAACCCCATCCATTGAAGAGCTGAAAATGGCTCTTCTGCATACAGCTAGGCAGAGGAATAAAAAAGACTCAGACAACTTTAATGTACAGAGATAGCACAGGTATAATATGGAGAAAATGAGCAGAAGGGCAAGTGGGATGTTCCTCCTAGGCTTGGTTCAGAAATGAAGAGCCCAGAAGCTCACCACCCTCACTCATCAGAAAGAACTCCACTGAGATAGCTCAACACTGTTCTTTTGAAGGCCAGACTGAGCTCTCTGACCAGAGCCCAGATCATTCCTCTCAAAGGAGTTTCCCTGTCAGCCTCAGTCTTATCCCACCTTCTCCTTTCCCACTCAGACTGTATGCTAAAACACAGAATCCACCAGAAGAGTGGGCAATGCTAGAAGTTTCATGAACTTGCTGGATCACCCCCTCAGGCCACAGCTCACACCAATGGATTGCTGTGCTTTGCTTGGCCACTTTCTCTCACCCTGGCTTCATACTGCCTCGTGACTCATATAAACAGCCCAGCTTTGGCCATCTATGCATTACACAGATGGAGGTGTGTGCATATAAAAGAAATCACTGTCCACAAGAAAAGTTTATCTTATCAAGATCAACCTCTTTGCTCTTTTTCAAGAGACAGCTGGGGTAACTGTGCCCTTCAGCAGATGCAATCCATAAGAGGCACAGAAAAGCCAACAGCTCAGTCAGCAAGGGTAGAGAGGGAGGGGCAGCTCAAAAAACAATGATCTGACAGCGCACTCCCTTGTTCTGGTACCAGGCTTTGGGGTGGCCACCCTGAAGAGCCCATCTCCATCAGTGGCTTTTATGGCTAGATGTAGGATCTTACAGAATCAAAAGTAAATGAAGGAAGATAATCAATTTGCTGTTGTAAGAAGCTTAAAAACACATCTTAAGTTGGAAGGGAGATACTAAATCATCATCATTAAGGTTAAGTCCTCATGTGGCACTTGGTGCCATGGTCTAGTCTTGAGGTCTGTGGTAATGGGTTGGACTTGATGATCTTTGAGGTCTCTTCCACCCTTGCTTATACTGTGATACTCTGATAAGTTAGGAAACCCTTAACTTTGGTTATTTCCAGTTCTGAAAGCTATTCCAACATACACCCACAGCAAGTTTGCAGATAGCACCAAGCTGTGTGGCACAGTCACTTGCTAGAGGGCAGGGATCCATCCAGAGGGACCNAGGTTTCCCAGGGAGGTTGTGGCTGCTCCCTCCCTGGAGGTGTTCAAGGCCAGGTTGGAGGAGGCCTTGAGTGACCTGTACTAGCGGCAGGGGGCTGGAACTAAATGATCTTTGAGGTCCCTTCCAACCTTACCATTTTATAGTGATCTTAACATACCATTATGGGAGCATTACCAGCCTATGGTGCCTGTGTGTGTTGTTCCTATGAAACTCTATCCTATGCTAGCTTACACCTGCTGGGACTGAAATAAATGTGGAAAGAGTCAAGAACAACATTTTGAAGAATAATGCTGATATACATTGTTGCTCCATCTCAAACCCAGAAAGTTTTGAAAATGCCTATTTTAAACTGGGCAATTTCTCATTTGGTTATGCAGACTTAGAATGTTTGCATCTGAGACAAATCTGAAAAAAAAACCAAACCAACAGGTGAACTTTTTCACCTTGGCACAAACTTATATTACATCTTACTAATTCTTTGAGGTCCCTTCATTTAATCTCAAATCATTCATCTCTAAACACAGCAAAGGCAGCAAAAACCTGTCACAGAAGGCTTGGAAACTCATTTCCATTGGGTTTTCATTTGCTTACCGTGGTCTGTCAAGGAATCAATACCTATTCTCATATGCACACAAAGTCATCTTAAGCATGCATATGAATAAAAGACAAGCAATAGATTTTTATGCAACTGGGACACTGCATAATCTAAGTTTGTAAACCTCTTTAAAGACCTTTATACAACTAATTAAAAAGGTAGGAAAAGATCTATCTCAATTAGAACCAGACTGGCTTATGTAATGTTTTTGTGCAAATATGATGACGAGGTAGATTTTTAAACTCTGTGTGTAACCAATAGAGCAGAAAGGAGACAAAATGCTTGAGGTGCAATACTTTAGGAAAGGCTTAGCCATTCAGGACTGACAAACTGTTTGGTAGGTTTTCCAAAATCTCTATTATTTTTGTTATCCAGGAGGACAGATTAAAATTCCCAGTAGCATTCCCAGGGCATCTCGGTTTACAAGGATTCTGCTACCACAGTCAGGAAGCAGAAACAACAGGGTGTGATTTGTTACCACCCAGAACTGGAGATTAAATTTTGATAACCACCTACCAGATACTTAAAATCAGCAATATAGCAAAAGATTTTACTAAAAAACAAACAAACAAACAAAAAGTAGTAGAAGTTTTCCTGCAGAAAGGAGCACTTCCCTAAATGTAAAGGCTACATTTATGGAGTGTGTTTTTCCATGCTATTATGCACGCTAAGGCTTACCTTATTTAGTAGAAATTATTCATAGAATGCTTTAGGTTGGAAGGGACCTCAAAGATCATCTGGTTCCAACCCTCCCTGCCACAGACCAGGTTGCTGAGGGCCTTGTCCAACCTGGCCTTGGATACCACCAGGGAAGTGGCATCCACAACCTCCCTGGGCAGCCTGTTCCAATGTCTCATCACCCTTACTGCAAAGAATTTCATCCTAATACCCAGTATGAATGTGCTCTCCTCAAGCTTAAAACCATTCCATCTTGTTCTATCACTACAAGCCCTTGTAAAAAGTCCCTCCTGGGCTTTCTCGTGGGCCCCATTCAGGAAGGCTGCTATAAGGTCTCCCCCAGAGCCTTCTCTTCTCCAGGCTGAACAGCCACAACTCTCTCAGCCTGTCCTCAGAGGCGAGGTGCTCCAGTCTTCTGATCATCTTCATGGTCCTCCTCTGGACCTGCTCCATCAGCAGCACATCCCTCTTATGCTCCCTCCCTGGAGGTGTTCAAGGCCAGGTTGGACAAGGCCTTGAGTGACCTGTACTAGTGGGAGATGTCCCTGCCTGTGTCAGGGGGTTGGAACTAGATGATCCTTGAGGTCCCTTCCAACCTTACCTTTCTATGATTCTACGCTGGGAGCATCCAAACTAAATGCAGTGCTCAGGTGTGGTCTCATGAGAGCAGAGTAGAGGGGGAGAATCATCTCCCTCCTACTGGTCACACTCTTTTGATACAGCCAGGACACCATTGGCCTTCTGGGCTGCAAGCAGACATTGCCAGTTCACTTTGGAGTTTTTTAATCAAGCAACACCCCCAAGTCCTTCTCCTCAAGATTGCTCTCAAGCCACTCCCTGCCCACCCTATATTAGTGATCCATTTGTATCTTCTTTATAAATTTTGCATTGAAGTCCAAGTTCATGTAGATTATAACTAATATCTTTCTTCTCCTCCTAGAGAGGCCACATAATTATATCATTAGCACACTGAGCATAGTTCCATTTTTCTCCATGAGCAATACTGCACTCATAAGAGCAAAGTCTGGCTTTACTTTGAGAACCTTGGAGTGTCTCTGCACAACTATTACTTCTCATTACACACATGTAAGACAGGCAAAGACTACATATCAATGGCATGAGCTATGTTATTGTTCAGTTAAATGAATTTCTGCCAAGTGTAGACAAAAGGATAGAATGAATGGTGAGGATTTTCATCAATAAAACTGCAGTGTTTTAGCAGGATTATGGTGTTCTTTCTATATAAATTACTCCCACATATTCAAGGTGTGAATACGAATATTCCCAAGCTTGCAGAAGCTGGGAGCTTCTGCGTGTCTTGCAACATCAAATGCAAAGCTCATGGAATAGGCTGATAACAAATGAAGCAAACAAAGAAGGAATCAGGAGAAAATCAACTCTTTCATTTTGATCTTAACACAGAGGTGAGTTGTGTGAATCAGAACACGGAAATAGTTGGCACAGAGAACCTAGAAGTGGTGAGTTTTGCACGAGATTTAGAAATCATCCTACTTTCTCTTCCCTGGTCCTTGATAGCAAATTGTGATCTAGAGACTCAAGATTTGCAGTGGATGAGTGCTTTTGGCTGTGAATTACACTGGTGCCTCACAGGTCCTTTGTTCTCTGCTAGGAATGTTCTACTGAACCATTCAGAACATGTTCAGCAATAAGTAAACAAAACCTGTAATTCAATTCACTTCACTTTTAAACCAGGATAAAAGCTATCAGACTGGCATTTGCTGTTGTGCCCAAATGCAACCAGCCTCTGAATGAATACACACCTGAATCAGATGCCATGTAGGCCACAGAGAGGTATACTACAGTTATTAACTGAGGAGGGGACAGCGGGCTAGAGACAGGAATGAACAAATGGGAAAAGTACTTACACATCATGAAGGAGGAAGAAAGGGGAATGCAGCAGCTGCTTCCTTCTAAATTCCCATTGGTTTCATCATTTTGCTAGGGAGGAGTGAATTCTGTTGCCAGCTTTGATCCATCCTGTTTGACTGTTCATAGGAGTGGGAAGGTTATGTTAAGTTTATTGTAGCCCAAAAACCTAATCCATGGGAAAAAGCCTCAGCAACTGCCAACGATCAATGGCTTGAATATGGCTAAAAGTGTTTGCCTCACCAAGGACGAATATTTCTGTTTGTCAAATACTTCATTTAGCCATGATGACATTAAAGCATGTCATTTGAATTATTCCTTTGCCTCTCTAGTCTCTCCTTGACAGTAACTTGAGAGAGAGAGAGAAGGAAAAAAAAACCAAAAAAATCAAAGCTAGCAACACATTGCCCCACTAAATTTTGCAACAGTCCAGACTCTGACTGAAGGTCATCTTGAAAGTCTCAAAGAGAACATGTCATCTATGCAGTTCCTTTGTACTGGAACAACTTAGTGAAGTCTAGGTCATGTAACATCTTCCTCTCACTAGTGCATGTGCTTTCCAGCTACAAACACAGTATATGAACCAGAAGCTTACAGTTGGAACCTTGCCACCGCTTGCACCAGGTGTACTGTAGCCTCTGTCCTGCTGAAACCTTCTCTGCTAGCCCCTTAAATCCTCAGAACTATCATCAGTAACTTGGAATTTATCTTGAAAGGCCTTTTTTAATTGAACTGAGCATCTGAAGTGAAGCTGCAAAGCTCTTCCTTAAGAAAAAGGCAAATAGCTCTAAAGGGCCTACAGATTGCAGATATCTAAGTACCATTTCAACAGACTTCATAATCTGATGGTATCTAGAGAAACTGCTTTCAAATCACAGCTTGAAACATTGCTGTTTGAAGCCCACAGTCATTCCTTCTAACTCTGAGCATTTAGGAAATAGAAACAAAAAGCAGTGGAAGCCAATGCAAGTGACAAGCCTACCAAGATTTTCAAGCATGATACATAGCTTTATATGATAAGGCCACCCACTCACCAGCTGCAGCTGAACAAGCCATGTGCTAGCAGAGTACAAACAGATATACAGTAAGACACAAGTACATAATCAAATAATTAAAGGTATCAAAAAATCTTAAACCAAAATGTTTTCCAAATTTTCAAATGAAGTTGGGATGGGGAATTATTTTACCTGCCTTCTTACTTGGACAGTGGAGTCGCAGACTCTCACCCATGAAATGTATTGGCCTTTGAACAAAAAAAGCTGTTTGTTAGCAGCTGAAGCTTCACACTGCTATCAGCTATTGTTTGGCACATCAGCAGTATTCTGACAACTGAAGCAGCAGAGGCACCAGGAAGCAGCAGGAATACTGATCCTGGCACAACTGCATATGGAAAGGGAACTAAAAAAAAAATGAAGCCCACAGAATTTTAATGGAAGCTTAGTTCAGCTGGACCAACCTTCTATTAATGGTGTAGCCACAGGGGCTCACTGAGAGACTGAGAAACCTGGGGCTGTTTAGACTGGAGAAGAGAAGGCCAAGAGAAGATTTTGTCCATGGACTGAGAGACTGAGAAACCTGGGGCTGTTTAGACTGGAGAAGAGAAGGCCAAGAGAAGATTTTGTCCATGGGTATAAATATCTGAGGAGTGGGTGTCAAGTGGATGGGGAAAATCTCTTTTCAGTAGTCCTCAGCAATAACACAAGGAACAACAGATACAAACTGGAACACAGAAGGTCTCACCTCAACATGTGGAGAAACTTCTTTACAGTGAGGGTGACCAAACCCTGGAACAGGCTGCCCAGAGGGGTTGTGGAGCCTANNNTTGTGGAGTCTCCTCTGGACACTTTCAAAACCTGCCTGGATGCATTCCTGTGCAAACTACCATCAGTGAGCCTGCTTGGCAGGGAGGTTGTTATGAATGATGCAAAATTAATAATCAATATTAAATTTTGATATCCAGGAAAAGAAACATGATTTCCAATTAGATAATGACAAATATCGTACTTTTACTTGTGGAAGGTCAGAAAGGTAACAGCTGAAGAAGTCAAATAATGGACAAATTGATTTTGACCATGGATTGCAACATGTAGCAAAAATCCATCTATTTTCGTGTGATAACTGAGTGCAACCAGCAAATTTAAGCTCATCTATGGATCAGTTGAACAAGGTAATAATTAACAAAACTAATAATAATACAGAATCATAGAATGGTAAGGTTGGAAGAGACCTCAAGGATCATCTAGTTCCAACCCCCTGCCATAGGCAGGGACACCTCCCACTAGCACAGGTTACTCAAGGCCTCATCCAACCTGGCCTTGAACACCTCCAGGGAGGGAGCAGCCACAACCTCCCTGGGCAACCTGTGCCAGTGCCTCACCACCCTCACTGGAAAGAACTTCCTCCTAACATATTCCTCCTAATATGGCAGGATGCTACTTGCAATGGAACACAGATTTCTTAGTGGGACATAATGGGAAAAAAAAAAAAAATCTGTATGGGAATTCTCACCAATTTAGGGCACGTTCCATTAAAAGATGCATGATTTCTTCCAAATTTTGATCATTTCCTAGTCTAAAATCCTACTTTGTCATTATCAAGTACGCTGTCTGATAACAGGGAAGAAACAAGAGTTAACCAAACAGCCTCATGTTGAGGATTAATAAATCCCTGGATTTCTACCTGGTGAGTATATTTTAATAGGTAAGTGAACATAAGGAAAAGTCAGGCAGGGTGACTCATCAGTTCTAGCAATGCAAGAAAATTAGATTTTAAGTGGAAAAAGATGTTTCCTAGGAAACTGCATGATCTGCTTGTGGAACATCAAACAAGAGCAATTTCCTAACAACGGCCATGGCTAAATTGATCTACTGCACCTCAGACAGCTTTATCAGTAAGAGAGAGATTGAGTTCCTTTTGTATTTTCTTAGTTACCATCATCAATTTGTCCATTATTTGACTTCTTCAGCTGTTACCTTTCTGACCTTCCACAAGTAAAAGTACGATATTTGTCATTATCTAATTGGAAAGCATGTTTCCCTTCCCCTCAGCTTTTCTCTCTTTTTTTCCATTTATCTTTTTTTCTCTCTCTCTCTCTTTTTTTTTTATTCCCAGCAAGCTCCAGATTCTGCTACTGCTGCTGCCACTGAGCCAGAAAGATGCAAGCATGTACCGTGGCATGCAGGAGGCATAAGCCCAAGCAAGTGTCCAATTTGAAACCCTCCACTTTGCAGCAATGAAAAGTGAGCTGCAGCTAGAGACAACCTCCTAAACACCTTGCCCTGAGAAGTTCAATCTACATACACTCATCCCATCTACACTATTTACACTGAATAAAAAGCAAGGTCTTTCCTTTTACAACATACTGTCTACATTTCCATGGGATCACAGGATGTTTGGGGTTGGAAGAGACCTCTGGAGATCATTGAGTCCAACCGCCCTGCCAGAGCAGGACCATAATCTAGTGCAGGTCACACAGGAACACATCCAGACAGGGCTCAAAAGGCTCCAGAGAAGGACAATCCACAACCTCTCTGGGTAGCCTGTGCCAGTGCTCTGGGACCCTTACAGTAGAGAAGTTCTTCCTCATGTTACAGAACTTCCTGTGCTGTGGTTTACACCCATTACCCCTTGTCCTGTCATAGCCCTCAGATATTTATAAACATTGATTAGATCCCCTCTAAGTCTTCTCTTCACCAGACCAAAAAGCCCCAGGTCCCTCAACCTCTTCTCACAGGGCAGTGCTCCAGCCCCTTTACCATCTTCATAGCCCTCCCTTGGACTCTTTCGAGTAGATTCCTGTCCCTCCTGAACTAGGGAGCCCAGAACTGAATGCAATGTTCCAGGTGAGGTCTGACCAGGGCAGAGTAGAGAAGGAGAACAGCCTCTCTTGATCTGCTGGACACACTCTTCTTAATGCAGGATCCCATTAGCCTTCTTAGCCACAAGGGCACATTGCCATCCCATGGATAGCTTCTTGTCCATTTCATTGCCCATTCCATGTTTTCATTCAATAAATTAAGCCCTCTAAATTTCTGCTGTTGCAATGACACTTAATAATGTGCATGAAAAGCACTAAGTATTGGACATACTAGGGAGAACATTTGTTTTTCTTGATCATTTCCAAAGCAGATCGTTCAATATGTATAAATCACAGCTGAGGCAATGCAGAGGCTGCCTCCAGAACATGACCATGGATTTCTGAGCATAAATTCATGCACATGCTGACTACGTGAAGTCAGTCAGGGAACTCAAGTAGAAGGCAGCTCCTTGGTATTCATATTGCACAAACACCTCTGGGAATGCCGAGTGGCAAAGTCACATCGGTTCAGTAAAGATGGTCTGAAAGTGTTCCTGAACACAGAATCATAGAATGGTAAGGTTGGAAGGGTCCTCAAAGATCATCCAGTTCCAATCCCCTGCCATAGGCAGGGACACCTCCCACTAGTGCAGGTCACTCAAGGCCTCATCCAACCTGGCCTTGAACCCCTCCAGGGAGGGAGCAGCCACAACCTCCCTGGGCAACCTGTGCCAGTGTCTCACCATCCTCACTGTAAAGAACTTCCTCCTAACATCCAGAACTTCCTCCTAACATGCCTCTAACTGGAATTTACATGTGCAAACTGAATCCCATGTATCATAAAGCAAGTGAATTTACTTTGGGAGCAAACTCAGAAATGCATCCTAGCCTCATGCCAAGGTATTCAAATTCCTCACAGACAAAATTTCCTGGCAGAAAAGTAATATATGTCTGAGGAAACCCAAATGCCTGGTAGCTCTAATCCTGGCCACTCTTGAGTTATAACAATGGATAAAGACAACTGCCAAAATTTAATTAGACTGCCAAAAGCATTACTGAAGCACTTTCAAGCATGCTGGTGGCACAGAAAATTGCAAAAATAAAAGACCAAATCCATTCGTGCCTGCAAACTCGTCTACTGTGCAACTTGTGAAGAAACAAAAAGCAAAGACATAACAGGGTTGGTCACACCAAAATGAACCTAACAAGAGTATTCTTCTACCTAGTGCAAAATCACATAACTGAGGTTGTATTATTACTACTAATTTGGAGTTATAGACAGAAAACACAACATTCCAAATTCAGGAAGTCTGTTCAAGCACCCAAATTTACATCCTAAAATGCACCAACGTGTTTTAGAACAGTTGGGCTCTACATTGTCTGAACTCAGTGGCCAATGGATTCTGTCCCTGATAACTTTGACTTTCCAGAAATATATACTACTGACTATGCATCAGCAAGTTACACACGGAACAGAATCCTATGTGAAAGCCAGGCAAGTGAAAGAAAAGACTTTGTGCTCTGGCTCTGTGGCTCCAGAGTAAAGAGATGGCATGGAGGTGGTTTGTCCCATTGTAACTGGTCCTTTGGATTCACAGCAATGGTTTGATTGCCATCAAAACAAAGTTGGAAAGTCTATTGCTTTTCCAGCCCCCTAAACCAGGTTGCCCAGGGAGATTGTGGCTATTCCCTTCCTGGAGGTGTTCAAGGCCAGGTTGGACGAGGCCTTGAGTGACCTGTACTAGTGGGAGGTGTCCCTGCTTATGGCAGGGGATTGGTACTGGATGAGCTTTGAGGTCCCTTCCAACCTTACCATTCTATGATAAACAGCAAAATTCACCAGATCTTGGTGAAGCCACTGGTGAGCTCCTCAATATCAAGACCACCCCCCTCTGCCACTATAACCACTCATAGAAAGCTCACATGAAACCCCCTCAACAAAACTTTTATTCATGCAGTGTTTTCCCCAACCTGCAACTTTGCAATGGGAAAAGAAAAACCCTGACGTTCTTTTTTGTCCCTCTTGCAGATTACAGACTTGTTCTTAGCTTAAGACATATTTAGGATTAATGCTTTTGTGTTAAAGGAGTAAGATTAAGTATTTTTAGCCCCTGTGTAATAAGATGATGTACGCTGCAATTGTCAAGTCCCTTTTAAATTGCGTGTAGCACATTCTGTAGCTCATAAATATTTAAGATGACTAAATAATTATCCCAGGCTCCTCAACTTGCCTTTCTTTATTAGTTCCATGGGGAGCCAGGAAAGCATTTGTTCTTCTTCAGCCATACAGATAATTATTATATTGCAAAATATCCTCTTTCTGGTGGTGGTGGTGCTGCTACATGATTCTCTCCTATTGTGGTGTGATGGAATTAGCCTCTTGCAAAAGACAGAAGAGCCCTTGTTTCCTCACCAGATCAATCCAGCAAGCTTGGCAACTTTTCCAAAACATCTCCATCAAAGCAAATCCCATCTCAGTTAATTCCACCCTGAGCATCCTTTACCCAATAGCAGAGTGGGGGAAAAAAACAAACAAACAAACAAAAAAATACAACTGTGTTTTTATCTGAACACCCTGAATTATACAGAATTCACAGCATCAAGCAGAGAAGTGTCTCTGCTTCAAGTAGCTTAGTGGTGAGATCATAGGGGCTGAATGGATGCAGGTGTATCTATTTAAACCCATAACCATAATGACTTGAGGGAAGAGGAGGGTGAGCCAGCAGCCTTCTCACCACGGAATAGCATTGAAGAGAATTTTTACAGTTGCTTTACAGCTTATTCTCCTCTCTGTCTCTTTTTAATTCAGCCATATGGTAGCAAGCAGATACTCACAACCTAATAGCAGATGAAGAGCCCACACGCTCTTGCAGGCGGCAGACCGTGCCCTAGCAGTCAGGGTGGCAACACCCACCAGCAAAGCCAAGGAAAAGGAGCTGCCTCCCAGATGGCAAGGACGCAGAGCTTTGTCTCAAAGCTTAAGCTCCTTGCTTCTGCAGCTGTCAAATCTGTCGCCATGGTTCAGTACCCGCTGCCACCACTCCACCCTCCCCCACACACACCTCCTTCCACTCGGGTACACTGCAGAGAATCAGAGTAGGAGCACAGCACACACGTCTGGTCAGAGCTGCCTTTTGAGTGCTGCAGTCATGTTATCCTGAGATGAATTTGCCTTGGAATGCTATTGTCAAAGAGGGTGGATTGCATCAAGTCCAACAGCCTGTGTAGATACTGCAAGGCATGTCTGTGCTGGGCAGAAATCTGCATTTGTCCAGAGGAAGCAGGATGGCAGCGATCTGCCACCGCTGCCTGAAGAGTTCAGCTCAGGTATGGCACCTAGAGACTGAGGAAGATGAGACAGGGCACATGCTGCAAACTTCTCAAGCACTTTGCTTGCTGCATTTCAGCTTTGCACATATCCTTTTTATTTTTAAATGCAAAATAATTAAAACAATAACAAACCAGGACAGATCTGCATGGGGGAATCACTGAGAATTGATGAGTTTAAAGGCGTGAAATTAACGTGCAGAAGCTAGAGCACACCACATACCTGTGGGAACGCTCTCATTCAGAAGTAAATTGGCTTAAAGTTCACTGTGGCTTAATATTCCCTGGAAGATCATTATTTCAACATGTAAATCAGCATATTTTAGGGTGCAGTTTGACGAGCTTGCAAAGTCTGCTTAGTTTTATTACTACCACAACACGCAGGTAGAGGAGTGGGCAACTCCCTCCCCCTTTATCCCTTGTCACACTTTGCTTTGCTTCCCTTCCTTTTGCTCTGGCTCAGCCACTTCTCTGACTCCTCAGTGGGTCTGTTCAATTAGTTAATCTAGCAGAAAACTAACAAGCAAAAAAATTAAAAAAAAATTAGATGCAATCAGATGAAAGTGATTTGTGATTTTGTAGCCAACATGGGGAGCTTTATACCAGGTCTTTGGTATAAACTATTGCTAGGATAGGTTTATGGACTACAAGTCTGCAGGGAGGAAACAACCCACCACAACCACTACCAAGAACAACACAAAGTCAGCCCCCACATCCCTGCCACCAAAGAAATGCCTGCAAAATGATAGACTATAGTTTAGGCTACATCAGTTAGAGATGTGATAGCTGTTGTAGCAGTCTGCTTTGTTTTGCCAGAATGGTAGCTCTGCAAGGAGGGTTCTACCGATGCGTCTCTAACAGTAGGAGCAGCCAGAGTCAAGCCTTTGCCACCCTGTCTCATTGGTCATTCTGCAGGTAGGTGCAGGCTGGAAGAGCTCTTCACAGATAGTTTAATCTTGCTTGCCAAGTTCAGTATAAAATATATGACACAGCCTATCTGAAAAGGTTGGAAAACGAGGAAAAACAAATTCAGAGGAGTGTCTAAAATTAATTTGGTAAAAAACATTCCCTTTGCAGATGCTGCTGAAAGGTAGGAGGGAAGCAGCAACAGTGACAGGGAAATCATTTGACAGTGAATCAAGATATACATTGGCAGTATTCAGATGTATTGTGATGAAAAGGAGTGTAATGACTGGTGCAGCTGCCATATATAGGGGAAATATTTCATTTTCTCCTCATCAATATTGCTGTCCCCGTGCTCAGGTTGAACAAGCCAGGCCAGATCAATAGGCAAAGTTTGAGACTGAAAAGTAGTACACAGCATCAAAAACCTTTTCTCCCTGCGAATCTGCTCTATCTACTTTTGAAATGTCAAACTTCTGCATCCTACCTTTTGTTCTGATCAGTCTAGCAAAGACTGAAGCAAAATGAGCACATATTAATCCAGATAAATGTGAGACTGCATTTGAATCAAGCACATCAGCTACACAAAAGGAGGAACAGTGTTATACACAAGATACTACCCCTGCTTAAGAAAGCCCTTGAGACCACAAACCAGCAGAAGATGAGAGATTACCTGAGGAAAAAATGTGAGGAGGAGCAGCCTCTTTGTTGTCCTTGCACTTTCACCCAGGCACTGCTACTAACTGCTCTTGGAGACAGGGTGGTGGAGTAGAGGGACGCATTGCCTCACACAGTAGGTCTTACGTTCTTCATGTTGTAAATGTCTCAATCATTGACCTAGGAAAGCAAAAGTGGTGGAAGTTTCTTTAAAACATGGGATAGAAGCAGCACTGGAGTAAGCCAGAACACTTTACACAGAGACCTGGCAGACTTTCTGGTCTGCTTTACTGCCTTCAGATTGCCTGACACTTTCTCAGAACAAACCAACCATTGATGATGGAGATTTTGATCATTCCATTTGACTACAAAATGCACCTTCACACAGAGCAGTCCTGATAGGCTGCACCAGGTGTCACAAGTGACAAACTGAAGATCTGCTGCTGCCAGCTTGAAAATTTTTATGCTACAGAGTGCTTACTGTTGGTAATAAAGGGCCAAAATTAAAACACAGATCGTTTGTCAGAAGGTCTGTGTCAAGCTGGGAGAGCATTTCAGCTCAGACCCTGCAAAAGCCCAGTTCTAATAATTATTTGCATCAAAAACTTAGAGACTACACAAGAAACAAACAGATGACAACAAGCTGGAAAGATTTACTGTTGCTCTGAAGAAAAAAAAAAAACAAGCAAATGTCATCAGGGAAAAAAAAGAAATGTTAAAACCTGTAAACACAAATGCAAAGCACTGCATTTATTAAGGCTACATTGAATGCAAAGCTGAGAAACCAGGATAGGCAACTGTTTTGAAGCAAAAGATTTGAAGAGTGTGAGGATCATAGGCCACCAACTCATTCCTAGAAGGATACATAAAGGCAGCTAGCGCTGTGAGACGCATTAAGATAGATGCCCTATGCTAGATAAGGGAGATGATTATTTATTCTGTTCAGTACTGTCAAGATTTCAGTCACAATGCTGCATTCAGATGTGAGAAGGATAAAGTCAAATGAGAGAGCAGAGGGTAGCACCATGAAATGCAAGATCTGTGAGGAAAGAAAACTAAAGAGAACCACAGAAGAGACACAATGATGGAATGCAAAAGGTTGCTTTGAAGAGCGAGGTAACCAGTCATTGCTGTGTCTAGTGGGCAGACAGGCCAGTAAAGGATTAGCTAAATTTTGAGTAGATAAGGTTTAGGTTAGCTCCTGGGAAAAGCCTTTTAACTGCAAGGATTACAAAGGATTTAAAAAGATACTTGGGGCTCTATGGATTTTTTTTTTTTACCCACAGGGATTTTGGGAATAGGCTTAACAAACCTTTGCCGAGGTGGTGACAATTGTATGCACACTTGGTACTGCCAGAATTTAGGTGGTGGGTTATATAACCTCATTAAATCTCCAAATACCATCCTTTCCCTGATGAGGAGGATGGAGAAGTCTGTATTTAAACATTTGGGATTTTTAAGTAGAAAATAAACTAATAAAGGAAGCTTCAAATATATACAAGGGGGAAAAAAAAAAATCACTCATTCACAAGAATGATTTCAAATAAGATGCTGAGAAATCAACATAGATGTGAAACACATTACTTATGACAATCTAATTTGGCCTCCTGTGGATGATATGATGTCTGAGTCATCTGAGTGGGCTTGGGGAGTAATTTTAGGTAAACACAGAGCAATTTATTCTGGAACATCACGTTCACCAATATAATATTTACAGCTAGGTGAAGAGAGAGACAATATCTTGCTCTTTCATTTCCGATACCAGGTAGCTATAGAAGCATAATTTCACTTTAAATACCAAGCATACAAAGATATTTGATCTCAACACCCCATAAAAAAAGCCAAAGCTTGCTAGTGGCTGAAGAAAACAGACCACAGTGAGTTTCCTTTCTTTAAACAGCAGTCAAGGCAGTTCTACTCAACCAAATGCCAAATTCCTTTTCCAAAATGCAAACTTAGCCAGACAACTGGAAGTGAAGGAGTCCATTTAAAATGTGTTATAAACCAGCATCTTATTCTTAATGCTTCTCTTCTCTCCCTTTCAGCAGGGTATGCTTGCATGTAGGATTGAGTTTTAATACCAGAAGGTTAGAAAACATCACATAACTCACTGACAGCTCAGCCCAAATCATACATCTCATTTTTCTAGGAGCCTTAGAACGTAGTCATGATGCAAAGTGTTCCTAGAGTGGGGAAGCCAAGTTGTTAACTAAATCAATGTGTTAAGAGACACAGGGACCTGCTGGAGAGGGTCCAGTGGAAAGCCAAGAGGATGACTGGGGGACTTGAGCATCCTCCCCATGGAGAGAGACTGAGAGCCCTGGGGCTGTTAAGTCTGGAGAAGAGAAGGTTGAGAATAGATCTCATCCATGTCTATAAATGTCTGGGGCCAATCTCTTTTGGGTGGTCAGTAGCAATAAGGCAAGGAGCAACAGCTACAAACTGGAACATAGAAGGTTGCACCCCAGCATCAGGAGAAACTTCTTTCCAGTGAGGGTGACAGAGCCCTGGAACAGGCTGCCCAGAGAGGTTGTGGAGTCTCCTTCTCTGGAGACTTTCAAACCCCACCTGGATGCATTCCTGTGCAGACTACCCTAGGGGATCCTGCCTTGGCAGGGAGGCTGGACTCGATCTCTTGAGTCCCTTCTAACCTCTAACATTCTGTGATTGTTTTCCTCTCATTCAAATATTTGTTTTACATAGTACTAATTATTGGGAAAGAAAATAAACATAGGGAGGGGGTAACACTCATTACCACAGCATCTAGATTAATTACTAGATGGCTTCATCTATGTCTGAAGCAAACAAAGAAACACCAATCCCTTCTCAAGAAAGGGATGCTCTTTTTAAAAACATGCAAACCATAACCATCTCCTCAGCATGCCTACATACATGAGTAATCTCAAGTCAGGGATGACAGTCAGGTGAGCAAAGTATTTTCCCCCAGGACATGGATCTCCACCTCCACAATAAGAACAAACCAAAATTAAAAAAAAAAAAAAAATCTGTCTTCTTGTCACAGAGTTTCCTCAGTGGCAGCCTGCACAGTTTCAAGGTTGTCCCAAGACACTCCAAGAGAATCCTTTCAATTAAGAAGGGTTAGAAATGTGCATATTCAAAAAAACCACCAAGTGTGTATTTGTTTAGAACTATGTCCCTCTTGTGGAGGCATCTGGGGAATACAGACGTGGATCAAAGGCAAGAAAAGAAAAGAAAAGAAAAAAAGCCTTCTTTTAAACATCGTGTAAAGGGTAGCTCCTACCATATAGAAATCCCTCTGTGATTTCATAACAAATTGTGTAGTGGGAAACTCCAGCTCAATTCCACTTTGAAAGACATGGTAAGGTCTCAAAACTTGGGTTTTACTCTAGCATGGAAAGGAAGTATGTTGCTGTTGGATGCATAAAATACTACTGCTGACAAACACATGGGCAGCAGAGTGAGCACAGGTGTTGGGTGGAGATCTGGTGAGCTCTGTTGCCACATCATCAAGCAAGAACATGGAGTGGGGCAGAGGCCCTGTAGTGCCTTTCACCCACGAAACAGCTCAAGTGCTCCTGTAGCTGATAAGGGAACAGCTTGAGCACAATCCCTCCCCCACACTCTGCACAATAGAAGGTAGGAAGGTATAAAAATCACCCTAATTTCATATCTAGAAGAGGGATGAGAATTCAACAACAAATAGCAGGGACATACCTGTGGGCTTGTCCTCCTTGCCCCCTTTCCCCATTCCCCCAGAAAGGACCCTTTTTTGTAAGATATGCCATGCCTGCTACACCTGAATTCTTCCCCAGGAGACTTTATTCTCGTGAGTGCTTTGTATTTTAGAGCTCTAGAACTATTCTACACTTAGTGCATTTATCATTTACAAGCTTAGAGAATCTGTATGTGTTGCATGTAAATAATCTGCACTATTTAAGCACCCAACTGCTTCTTTTGAATGTGGCAGCTGGTTGTTGGTGCCTCAGATGTTGGAAAACTGCACCTGGAACCAAAAACTCTCATGCAAGTATCCAGGACCTGCACTTGGGCCACAACAACCATAAACAACACTACAGACCTCGGGTAGTGTGGCTGGAAAGCTGTCTAGCAGAAAGGGACCTGAAGGTTCTAATTGATAAGCAACTCAATACGAGCAAGCAGTGTGCCCAGGTGGTCAAGAAAGCCAGTGGCATCCTGGCTTGTACTAGAAATGCTGTGGCCAGCAGGAGCAAAGTGGTGATTGTCCCTTGTACTCTGCTCTGGTGAGGCCACACTTCAAGTATTGTGTTCAGTTTTGGGCACCTCAGTACAAGAGGGATATGGAGGTGCTGGAGTGAGTGCAGAGAAGGGCAATGAAGCTGGGGAAGGGCCTGGAGAATAAAACTCACAGGGCATGACTGAGGGACCTGTGCTAGTGGGAGGTGTCCCTGCCTATGGCAGGGGGTTGGAACTAGATGATCCTTGAGGTTTCCTTCCAACCTTACCATTCTATGATTCTATGATTTTTTTCAGGGAAAGAGCAGTCAGGCATTAGAATGAGCTGCCCAGGGAGGTGGTTGAGTCACTGACCCTGGATGTGTTTAAAAGTCATTTGGTTGGGGTGTTTGGGGACATAGTTTATGGTGAACCTTATACAGTAAGGATATTGGTTGGACTTGGTGATCCCGAGGGTCTTTTCCAACTGGATTGTTTGATTTCTGTGATTGGCTTCTATGGGTAGTGTGATTTTGATTTGTGTACATGCTTCTAAACTGAATGGTTTTGACAAGATAACTGTTGACCAGGAACAAAGGTGCTAGCTGCAAATTCCATATGCATAGTTCAGTAAAAACTGCAGCTGGGGTTGGCAAACTTGCCATTTATTGCCTGCATTGGGAAGATATGTTTTGGTTTCATGTGTTTATAAGCATTAGGGAAGTGGCTAGCACCCCACTTGAGTCAAGAAGATACTTGGAGTGAAAATAGGCAAAATATAGTTGTGCAATCCACCCATGATAATTCATGGATGATAATTTAACCTTGACACCAGCATCACAACAATCAGCACTGCGGTCTTGCCAAAACCTCAGAAGCTGTCCACTGGGAAACAACACCTGCAGTTTCTATCACCCTAAAAGTGGTTGTCTCTGCTGCACATGAAATACAAGGTGATGAGTGCAGATCTGGCACCTCATAATGACTGCCATGTTGCCTCTGGTGACACCCTGGTTGGTTTCTTCTGGGCCTGAAGTGATAGCAATATGTATACATCTTTATGGGCTGAGATGCCTGATTTCCAACATACTTTGGGTCTCCCAGTCTTATATTCCATGTGGAAAAGGACTCCTGTTGAATCCCACTTGACAGCTCTCATGAAGCAGGTAAAACATAGCACTAGGGGGTAGATGTAGAGGGGTGGAAGGACCTGAGAGTGGCCACCTGCATAACCCAGGGAATAGAAGGATTCTGGAGATTTGGATCACAAACTTGATTATGGAATGAGTAAGTTAGCCTATGAAACAGAGAAGTTAGCTACTGTTATTGGTGGCAGCCTACAGCTGCTTAATAACCAGTTACAACCTACTTAAAAAGTGGCTCTCCAGAACCACATTGCACTAAACTTGGAGGTACCCAAAAATTAATTTTGTGGCTACCTGAACTTCTAAACTACCTGAAAACAGTGATAGTTAATAATACCAAAGACAGAGCACACATGCATCAGGGATTCTACCAGTCAGAAATCACACAATTTGAGACTGAGTCCCCAACAAAAAATCACTTCTCTCAATATTAGGGTTTATTTGTCAAGGTTTAACCCCATGCTAACTGTTTTAGCTCTACTGACAGTTTCAAAAAGAAAATCCTATCCTGCAGTTTCAGTTCTCCCTGAAGGACATCAGACAGCTCGAATTGCTATGCTGAATTTGCCTACAATTTGTTACACACCAAATCTAAAACCACGTTTGGATGTGGCATTTGGTGCCATGGTCTAGTCTTGAGGTCTGTGGTAATGGGTTGGACTTGATGATCTTTGAGGTTTCTTCCAACCTTGCTGATACTGTGTGATACTGTGATAGAATATATGTGAGACATGTTAACATGACTAGGAAAAGGGGAAAAAGCCAACATATCCTTTAAACACACAATCCTCCCACTCATAGACAGCCTCCTCTTCAGAAAGAGCATTAATGGAGAGAAAAAGCAGCACCTTTCATGGAATCATAGAGTGATTGCAGCTGGAAGGGTCCCTCAGAGGTTATCTAATCTAATCTAATTCCCCTGCAGTGAGCAAGGATGTCTTCAGCTAGATCAGGCTGAGCAAACCCTCACTGAACATAGAATCATGGAATGGTTTGGGTTGGAAGGGACATCCAAAGCTCATCTAGTGACCCTGTGACCTAGGAATTTTCCAGGGATGGGGCATCTACCACCTCTCTGGACAACCTGTGCCAGTGTTTCCCCACCCTCATTATAAAAAACTCTTTTCCTCACATCTAATCTAATCTTCTCTTTTCTAGTTTAAAACCCTCCCCTCTTGTCCTGTTGCAATGGACCCTGTCCCAGTCTTTGTGATAGGACAATGCTATCTCAATGCACCTTCAGAAAGACCCTACCCTTGAGTTACTTCTCCCAAATTCCCATTTCTGTCCATAGCAGAGCAGGAAATCTGTCTCTGAGAAGAAAGCACCTTAAAACCAACCTGGTTTGCCCAGCTGCACATTACATAAAGCCAGACAACATCCCAGTGGTAGCATTACCTACATAGCACTATGACTAGCAGGGAACTTAGCTCATGTTGCTACAGCACTTCAGAACAGAAGCAAAATGATACACTGCATCTGGAAAGGCTTAGGTTTGAGAATTACTGAATTTAACATTTAGAATTGGGTAGTGTCACATATGCAAGAGCACTCTTAACTTGATCACAGTTGTTATAAAAGTCATTCTGCACATTTGGAACAGTTTCTCCCAAATAAATACAAAGCCTTGGACTGATTCCCTGCTATAATGTTCAGTTTGAAAGGGCATGGTAGGATTTGTGCCTCCAAAAGCTCCAGATTAGGAAAACTCAAAAATATTTGGTGCCTGGTTAGGCACTTCTTGAATGGAAATGGGTTGGACTATTTGATTTTATAACATGGTTATCTACTGTAAATAATGTCACTATATATTACACAAATGTATTGCAGATCTTTTCCCCCCTGTTTCTATACATTCTACTCTGCATTATCTGTTGATTTAACAGAATTGTGTACAAACTGCAGCACATCTAGAACAGAGGTTCCAGTGAGATTCTATCCCTCTACTGAGGGACAGATTGCTGCAAATATGATACTTGCATCTTGATCCCCATGGAAAGGCTTGGAGAAAGCATACTCCTATGCTTTCAGCTTCGCCTTTGGAGCACTTCCAGAGAAGCCAAGAAGCAAACCCTGAGTGGGTCAGCAGCCATAAGCAAACACAACCAAATGTCCCCTCCCTGGGGCCACTTCTGAGCAGCTGCACACATGCAACCATGTCTGTGCAGTGCTGCTTGAAGCCCTTGACACCACATGGTCAACGTGTGCAGGGTGTGAGCTGTGCTAGTTCTAAAGGTACAGGGCTGAAAACTCTTACCCATCACAGTGCATATCTCAGACACCTTCTGCAGAATCAGCTCTTTCATTTCTTATTTGCTCAAACTCTTCCTAGCTTAAAAAAGAACCAGAGCTTTTTGTATTTTCTATCCATTACAAATCTTCAGCTACATTTAATTAGAAAGGATATTTGGTTTGGATCTGACCCATAACTTCTCACTCTTTTGTTTAATGAGGAGTTCCAAATACACATGGAAAACCAAGCATGGAAAGAGACTCCTCGTGGAAGTGACACTGCTATCACTTATCAGATTGCTGCCTCCTTTCACACAGCAGTTATGATATGAACTTTAGCCCACCTTACTTCATGCAAAAAACAAACCCAGCATTTCTAACCTGTTATGAGAACTGCTTTCCCCAGCAACAAAGCAATCTGAGAAATCCTGTTTGAGCAGAAAGCTCTGCTTGGAAAATCATCTTCCCTTTTTCATGCTGTTTCTGTATAAATGCATAACACCATAACCATAGATTGGTTTGGGTTAGAAGGGACCTCCCAGATCATCAAGTCCAACCACCGAGTCAACACCACCACGGCCATTAAACCTTGCCCCAAAGTACCACGTCCACAAGTTTCTGGAACACCTCCAGGGACAGTGACTCCATCACCTTCTTGGGCAGCCTGGTGCAATGCCTGAACACTCTTACAGGAAAGATATTTTTCCTAATTTCTAACCTAAAGCTCTCCTGGCACAATTTCATCCTATCACTTGTTACTAGAGAGACCAAGCCCCACTTCACTCCAACCTCCATTCAGGAAGCCACAGAGAGCAATGAGGTCTCCCCATAGCCTCCTCTTCTCCAGACTAAACAACCCCAGCTCCCTCAGCTGCTCCTTGCCAGACCTGTTGTCCAAACTCTTCACCATCTTTACCAGCTTCACTGCCCTTGGTACCTTTGGCAGAACTCCCTGTATGACCAATTTCCTTGAATCACAGATTGACAAATTGCATTGGGTTGGGAGGAACCCTCACAGGTCATCTTGTCCAACCCCCTTGCAGGCACAGCAGGGGCACAACAACTCAGCAGGCACATCTCCAACTAGATCAGGTTGCCCAGGCCTCAGCAAGTCTGGTCTTGAGAGTCTTCAGGAATGTGGACTAAACCACATCTCTGTGCAACCTCTTGCAGTATTTCACCACCCTCATTGGGAAGACCTGTTCCAACACTGGCCAGAGATGCACTGAAGGCCCCTGGAGACACAGAGCAGTAAATTCTGCACAGAGTAGAAAGGATCACTACTGATTGCATGCCATACATCTGGAAACCTTTTCATCTTAAAGGGCATGGTGAATTCACACAGTTGCAGGAGACCTTGTGGTGGCATGCCCATGTGTAGACAGGAATGTCTGAACACAGAGCAAGACAGGGAGAACCAGCAAACATTATTTGTCCATTAGTAGGATATTAACACTTTTTTTGCATCACTTTATTATTATGTGGCAGGAAAAAAGGGGTTAAATGAAAACTCTTAAAAATCAGATGTACCAATGACAGAAAAGTGAGCTCTGAATACTTATCAGTGGCTCAGCACTAAACCAGAAAGTGCGGAAAGATAAAACTCCGCAAGAGACTAATCTCGGTCTCATACTACTGAATATTTCAATTAATCAAATTTGTATGATGCAATGAGATGTAAGCTCATTAAACATGCAAATGGCATCAGCACAGAGGAGATTTAAACCTGCTTGAAGCTTGGTTGCTGTTCAAAAATATGGGGAAGCTGGAGAAGTCATTTAAAAATACAAGGCACCGATCAATAAAGATATGTTGTTGTTAGAACACATTATAGATGATGTGTTATAAGAAATAAACTGAAAATATAAGGAAAGTGGTTTAGTAAGTGTGTTGAAAAAGGGATAGAGAGGATGTCAATGATTATGGATGACAAGCTAGCATAAGGCAAGACTGTTGTGCTTTTAAGAAAAAGCCAAACACTATCTTGAGATGCATAAATAAGAGTATTGTTGGCAAGTCACACCCAGTAATCATCTTGCTGGTAAGAACTCAGCTGAGTATTACATGCTCCAGTTGGACAAAGTCCAGAAGGGAGCAATAAGTGAGAGATCTGCAAAATATGACCTATATGGAAAAAAATAAAAAAAAAGAGGAAGGAATAGTAGTTACTTAATCTACACGAGAGAAGGCTGGAAATGGGCATAATGTAATAAGCACAGCTAAAAGGAATGAGAATAAATTGGCCTTCTTGTTCTAATTTCCAAGAGGGCAAGGGAAGATGTTTAAATTGCAGTGAAAAGAGGGAAAAGAAAACAAAAAATAAAATAGTAGCAGTAAGGATTGTTACATACTGCAGGACTGTCTAAGACTTTATGGACTCTCTAGCTGGGGAGGGTTTGATCTTAAAAAAAAATATAAATAAAATCATTCAACATTGTGCTGGTTTGAGGCTAATTGGAATAATTTAATGGAGAAAATTATAGGCTGTGAAGAGAAAGCAATGGTGATGTCTACTTCACTCATAGGCTTGCTGAGATGCATAAAAACAAGAACACAAACATAGTTAAGTCAGAAATTATTTTAAGTTGTCTTGATCCTCTCTGGGAACGAAGGAATGGAGTAGATGGTGTTCTAGAAGTTCTTTGATTCTGCACAGCATTGTTGCGCTGCATTTTAAAATGTAAAGAGATTCACAAGTGGCAATTTCATGCACTAACAGCTACGAGAATGGCCAAAAATTCCAGTGGTTAAGCAATGTGTTTTTAAGCACTTTTTACATATACATACAGGAAAATGTGCTGCTGAACTTTCAGCTGCCTTCAAGGCTGCATTTTTACACCTGCATTAGCTCTTCATACCTACCTGGAAAGAGGCAGTCTGATTTATGGGGCTATTTGCCACCATGACCTGTTTACTTCTTTATAATTTCCAGCTAATTGACATCAATTGCACATCACTAGAAGGTATATTTCAGTCTGCCCTTGAAGTGTTCTGTTTTCCTCAGATGGACACTTTGTTCTTCAGCTCATCATACAAGAGCTTCTTGATCATTCAGGTGTTTTCCACTGAGCACACACGACTGGCCCAAACAAATTAGTAAGCACAAAGCTTTGCATCCCAGCAGAGCAGAAAGGCATCACCTTCCAATCAATCCTGACTAAATGGTGAGGTAGAAAGTTTACTGCCCCTAGGAAATCCTCAAATTGAATTAAAATGTTGACACATCAACATTTATTTGCAGAAATTAAAACATTTTTCTTCACATTGCATGTGAACATTCTGCTTATTTCATAATGAAGTCAGTCTAGAAAATTATTGTTTGCCCTCCTGTCCAATAGAGAAGTAAAAGTAAGTCAGAGTATAAACACAGCAACTCAATATGAGCAAGCAGTGTGCCCAGGTGGCCAAGAAAGCCAATGGCATCCTGGCTTGTATAACAAATGCTGTAGCCAGCAGGAGTATGGAGATGATTGTCCCCTTGTAGCCTGCTCTGGTGAGACCACACTTCAAGTTCCGTGTTCAGTTTTGGGCACTTCCTTACAAGAGGGATGTGGAGGTGGTGGAGTGAGTACAGAGGAGGGCAACAAAGCTGGGGGAGGGCTTGGAGAATAAATCCTATGAGGAGAAACTGAGGGAGCTGGGAATGGTCAGTTTGAAGAAAAGGAGGCTGAGGGGAGACCTCATCACTGTCTACAGCTACACAAATGGATATTGTGGAGAAGTTGGTGCTGGTCTCTCTTCACAGGTATGATAGAACAAGAGGGAATGGCCTCAAGCTGTGACTGGGTAAGTTTAGAGTGGATATTGTGAAAAAAAAAAATTCAGGGAAAGTGTGGTCAGGCACTGGAATGAACTGCCCAGGGAGGTGGTTGAGTCACCAACCCTGGATGTGTTTAAAGATTGTTTGTATGGGGTGCTTGGGGATATAGTTTAGGGTGAACCTTGTAGAGTAGGGATATTGGTTGGACTTAGTGACCCTGAGGGTCTTTTCCAACCTGAATGTTTCTGTGGTTTCTGTGATAGTTATGAAGACACTTCTCAGGCAAGATTCAAATGGTTGGCACCAGATCTATCTTCTTTGAAGTGACATGATATGATTTACTGCACTGGAGAGACGGCTACCTATTGGTAACATAAACATCTGGCTTACCAAACTGTTTGGAGGGAGGTATGGAATTCAGCCTGGAGAAGAGAAGGCTTCCAGGAGACCTTATAGCAGCCTTCCAGTATCTGAAGGGGGCCTACAGGAAGGCTGGGGAGGGACTATTGACAAGGTCTTGAAATGACAGGACAAGGGGCAATGGGTTTGAACTGGCAGAAGGAAGATTTAGACTGGATGTTAGGAGGAAGTTGTTTGCAGTGAGGGTGGTGAGACACTGGCACAGGTTGCCCAGGGAGGTTGTGGCTGCTCCCTCCCTGGAGGTGTTCAAGGCCAGGTTGGAGGAGGCCTTGAGTGAGCTGTACTAGTGGGAGGTGTCCCTGCCTATGGCAGGGGGTTGGAACTAGATGATCCTTGAGGTCCCTTCCAACCTTACCATCCTATGATTCTATGGAATGGAGGGCACTGGAGTTTTCTTAAGAAGTCATTCCAGGGAAGAAAGAGATATGATGTTTGCTGTCTGTCCTGGTTACAACAGATAACCCAGTCAATGTATTGTTTACTGACAGCTGGAGCTGCAAGCATCTAACATATATGAAATGTGTTCCTAGCAGCACACACTTACAAACGAATTTTACATTGGAGAAGCTAAAGCTGTGTATTTGTATTTTCTTCTCAACAGGAGATTAACNAACAGTTCATCCTATACTTATGATTGCTGCCAGTTTATCAGGTTTGTTTGGTGATTCTGACTCCCCTCTGGTGTCTGGGTAAAAAGGAAAGCACTGCAAGACAATGTGATGTTGATGCTGGAGAACGGGTGATTCCACTAGGAGACAGCGAAGATATTAAAGAGGGGCTTGAGCAAATAACAACATGAAGTTGCCTTGAAGAATATGTAAAACTAGTTCCACATCCATTCTCATGCCCAGTCACTTAGCAGTGGTGCAAAACCTGGTGTAACTGCATGCTGTAAGATGACAGTAGGGGGTGTCTACAGCATGTCACGGCTAATTCTGACAATCACAGCCTACCCCTGGTTGTCATAGAAGTTAATGATGGATCGTTAGAAACCACTTCAGCCTCAGGCAAAGCCTTGGGAAGGTAACTACTGGAACAATCTCTAACAAGCAGCCAAAACCAGTTTACTAGATACTTTAGGGACAAAATAAAACTTCTGCTAATCAAGAGACATTTTACTAAGCCATCACCTTCAGGCTGGGATAGTGGCACAGAGACCAGATCAGAGATCAGTGGACTCCCACTTAAAGCCTAATTGTAACAGTTAGAATGCCTGAGAAATACATTACCAATCATATTTATTGTTGGGTTGAATTTATTTGGATTGCCAGAAATAGCAGATGGTTTTGTCAGCAGATTTTTGGTGGAGGTCATATGAAAATATAACATGACCTTGAAACAGTACAATTTTTTACTCTGCACCAATGGTAGTTAGCATCACTACCTCTTCCTGAAGACAGTAATTCTGGTTTTAATCACTACACACAGAGTAGTCTGGTTAAAATTGTGATGGTCCCATCAAAAATGGACAAGCCACTCATGACATAAAAAAAAAAAAAATCTGTTTGCATTTTCTACTTTGCCTAAGCTATGAAGTTCTTAAATTCTATTACATATTTAATATTTACATTGTAAAAATGCCTTTGACCCACAAAGAAGTGGGCAGTTGTGAAGGTGCTATAGAACAACCTGTGAATGCACAATACTTTTCTGAGGCCATACTGCTTTCAACTTGTAGATTAAGACAGAGATTCCCTAAATCACACAGATTTTGTAAGAAATTCCTGTAGTTTCTGAGCTCAAACTAATTCTGTAACTGAACCTTACAGAATGAGTAACCTTTAAAGGAAAAAGTCTGAGATCTCCTAGTAAATCAAGGTGGTAAGAAATTAGTCAGTGGAACTCCAGGGGCACATTATACACTTTGAGACTATCAGGGGCTATCAACACAAGAGAAGGGATGTCTTGCCTCTGAGAACAAATAAAAGAAAATTAAAAAGCAAGAAGCCTAGACAAAGATGTCTGCCTAGAGGTCTTCATTGGTTTGGGGAGCTGGGGGTTGTTTTTTTATTGGAAGAGCCTTACTACTCTTCTGAATGCTTAAGGAGAGCTTAATGCTAACATGAAAGCCATTTGAAAGATTAAAGCATATTTGGCATCAGGTCAGATTTTACATGTACCAGGCAAGTCAGCTCCTATATGTTTTTTTCTGCATAGAAGCAGCAAGAATGTGTCCATAGATATGTCATTAAAATGCCATTCTGCAGACTAGAGCTAATTCCCAAGTTCAGCCACAGTGGCTCAGTATGGAGCTAGGAAGACCCATTCTGGTGAAAAGTTTTAATATGATCAATGTTCACCAAGAAAAAATTGTTGTAAACTGAGATGCAGTTAGTAAGCGTTTAGTGAGATTGAACCAAAGGTACTTCTGAAGAGCTCAAAACCAATTATCATTAATTCTTTATACTACTATTGGATATAAGTTATCAACAGAGTTCTATTAAACTTCTGTTGATAGAACTGAGAGTGGAATTTAATTCTTTATTAACATTCTGATCAAGTATTAATAGGGTTTAATCTTTGATCTTATTAAATCAGATTATGCAGATTTTTGAAGATCAGGAAACATATACAAAACTGAATTCTGCCAGAAGTTCACAACTGAGCTAAAAATTCAAGGCATCCTAGTTGCACACTCCATGACTCTGATAAGACTAATTCCTTTCTTTTTAGCTCATTTGTTTCCTCTTTGATCAGGTTCCACATTAAGTCTGCACTGCTATAAACCACAGTTTTGTGGAAATAAAGAGAAATAAACCCACATAAATCTTTGACTTCTGCTTTATGATTGGTGTATCTCAAGGGAAAATAAAAGGGGGAAATGTGAAGGTGATTCCTTTAAGAGATATAATGACTTAGGTTGGAAAAAGTCCTTTAAGATCACTGAGTTCAACACTGCCAAGTTCACCACTAAACCTTGTCCTCACCTGACATATCCACACATCTTTTACCATAATTTACAGAAAGCCTTAATGGACAGATTTACTTTTGGTTGGGAGATTACTATAACCAACATTTGCACACATCTTGCCACTAGCATCACTCTGTGCTTTTGAAGAATGTTCCAATCTAATTTGCAAAAAATATCTTTAAGACATACCTATGTAGTGAAATGAAACTAAGAAATGACCTGCACAAGATCCAAGCCATTAACCTCCAGAAATGGTAATTAACACAAATCACAGAATCATTGAATCAGTAAGGCTGGAAAAGACTTTTAAGATCATCGAGTTCAGTCACAACCCAACTACCATGACCACTAAACCATGTCCTGAAGCACCATATCTACAGCTTCTTGAACACCTCCAGGGGTGGTGACTCCACCACTTCCCTGGGCAGCCTCTTACTCTCTCTCAGTAAAGTGGTTTTTCCTGATGTCCAACCTAAACCTCCCCTGGCACAATTTAAACTTATTTCCATTCACCCTGTCACTAGTCACTTGGGGGAAAGAGACCAGCACTATCCTCACTAAAATCTCCTTTCAGGTAGTTGTAGAGAGCAATAAGATCTCCCCTTAGCCTTCTCATTTCCAGACTACAAAACCTCAGCTCCTTCAGCCTCTATCCTCATTAAAACCTCCTTCCAGGTAGTTGTAGAGAGCAATAAGATCTCCCCTTAGCCTTCTCTTCTCCATACTACAAAACCTCAGCTCCCTCAGCCTCTCCTTGTACAACATAATTTGAGATCATGAGGCATCCCCAGTTGCAACACAGAAGCCTGACAATGAAACACTAACTATTAAAAGATTAATCAGTTTTCTGTCATATCAGCCTATTATCCAGGGCACTTACACTATATGCTGTTTTAAGCATAAATTCTCAACAAAGAAATAAAAGGGCAAAATCATTCACTGGCAAGATTGGAGTCCATCAGAACTGTCCATGGGTGGAACATGAGCCAGCAGTGTGCCCAGGTGGCCAAGAAGGCCAATGGCATCCTGGCCTGCATCAGGAATAGTGTGGCCAGCAGGAGCAGGGAGGTCATTCTCCCCCTGTATTCTGCACTGGTTAGGCCACACCTTGAGTACTGTGTCCAGTTCTGGGCCCCTCAATTTAAGAAGGACATTGAGGTGCTTGAGCGTGTCCAGAGAAGGGCAACGAGGCTGGTGAGAGGCCTCGAGCACAAGCCCTATGAGGAGAGGCTGAGGGAGCTGGGATTGTTTAGCCTGGAGAAGAGGAGGCTCAGGGGAGACCTGATTGCTGTCTACAACTACCTGAAGGGTGGTTGTGGCCAGCAGAAGGTTGCTTTCTTCTCTCAGGCAACCAGCACCAGAACAAGAGGACACAGTCTCAAGCTGTGCCAGGGGAAGTTTAGGCTGGAGGTGAGGAGAAAGTTCTTCACTGAGAGAGTCATTCCCCACTGGAATGGGCTGCCCAGGGAGGTGGTGGAGTCACCGTCCCTGGAGGTGTTCAAGGCACGTTTGGACGTGGCACTTGGTGCCATGGTCTAGTCCTGAGGTCTGTGGTAATGGGTTGGACTTGATGATCTTTGAGGTCTCTTCCAACCTTGCTATACTGTGATACTGTGTGATCTACCCATCTGGTACAGCTCCTTACACCATGACAAGCTTAGTAGGAGGTCATTAAAAAGGACTTCATTTAAAGGGATGGTTCATGAAAATTAATTTCAATACATCCATTAAAGCTTTTCACTTTTTCTTTGGGCAGGGGTGGGGAAGAGAAGTTTCTCACAAAACCCAACAGAGTCTTGGAAAAGTGAGAGTCCACAAACCAGAAGAGCTCTCCCGGTATGCTGTTGCCCATTTTGCAGCTAAGTCAATGTTCCAGAACTCCATTTTACAATTCCCCAGTTGAATCCCTTCCAAAAGGCAAAAAGAAGATAAATACAGATGTAGCTCTCATGTTGAGTCTGCTGTTTACTGTGCAAGAATAGCAGGAGTTTCTAAGACACCTTGGAAACTTCAAAATAGGATTGAATTATGGCCAGAAACACAACAGCTGTTATTTTTTAGCGCAGAAGGTCATGGCAAAGAAATTAATTTCTGTCAAACTGATTGGCAATAAATAATTTTTAAAACCTCCCTAATTGAGTCCAATCCCTCCCTCACTAAGCACAATGCCCTATATGAGTTTTCCTAGTATAGACTCTTGAGTCTATTAATAATCACTTTGGCAGTCACTTGTTACTGTTTCAGAGGCAAAAAATACTTTGCAATAAATACTTTATTGGACAAACAATAACATAGACTTCTCAAACTTTCAGAACATCTAACAGCAGATGGCTATTTCTATAAGCATATTCATTACTCAAACTATTAAATGTCATGTGGCCATTAAAAACCAGAATCAAATCTATGACGTCATTGGAAACAGTCTACCAGAATTTCTTTGGATATTCCAGCTCTTGGTGGACATTTAGAAGTTTCCCTGCATGGACAAGTGCATCTGCTTTGTGTCAACAAGGACTCAGATGAACACAAAAATCCTCTTTCAAAGGTTGTTGAGACAGCAAATATGGAGAGAGAAATAGGATGCAACACTTCCTGGCAGTGTGGTGATTTAAAAGCTAGAGAAAGCCCTTGGGGTCCTGGTGGACACCAAGTTCTGCATGGGCCAGCAATGTGCCCTTGTGGCCAAGAGAGCCAATAGTATCCTGGGGTGCATCAGGAATAATGTGTCTGGCAGGGCTAGGGATGTTCTCCTCCCCTTCTACTCTGCCCTAGTCAAACCACACCTGGAATACTGTGTCCGGTTTTGGGCTCTCCAGTTGAGGAGAGACAGGGACCTGCCGGAGAGAGTCCAGCAGAGAGCCATGAGGATGCCTGAAGGACTTGAGCATTTCCTCTACAAATTGAGACTGCGAAACCTGGGGCTGTTTAGTCTGGAGAAGAGAAGACTGAGAGGAGATCTGATCCACATGTACAACTATATGAGGGGTGAGTGTCAAATGGATGGAGCCAATCTCTTTTCGGTGGTTAGCAGCAAGACAGAGCAGCAGCTACAAACTGGAACAGAGAAGGTTTCACCTCAGTAGGAAAAGAAACTTCTACACAGTGAGGGTGACAGAGCCCTGGAGCAGGTTGCCCAAAGAAGTTGTGGAGTCTCCTTCTCTGGAGACTGTCAAACCCCATCTGGATGTGCTAACTACCCTANTGCAGAGCCCCAGCTCTCTCAGTCTGGCCTCATAGGAGAGCTGCTCCAGCCCTCTGAGCATCTTCATGGCATCTATCTTAGACAGATATCTTTTAATATCTGCATTACCTCTCATTAGATGAAGTGTACATGTTTGTGTCTGACTGACCTATTCTGAACCTCTGCAGGGAAGACATTAAAAATAAATAAAACTAATAATAATTCTTAAAACCTCCAGTCCAGGAACTTGCTGTAAAGCTATTTCTTCCTTTGCAGTGCTCTTCTTCAGTATTGTGTCTCCTTCACAATTCCCTGTGGTTTAATCCTTTTTTATTTCCTTCCTCCTCCAAAAATACCTCCCATGTCACCACCAGTTGCCAAGGGCCAATTGTGCTGAAAATAGAGGCTATTACTCTCCAAGGAAAAAGCAAAAGGAGTTGTTTCATCTAACTTTGCTAAATTAGCCATGTTTTTCCAAACTCTCTGACAGATTTCATTCTCACTACATAATACTCTATTTCCCTCACAAAGTCTCCAGTAGGGTAAAAATAGCAGCCAGGAGTAAGTTGAAGCCCCTTGGGGGCTTCTTACACTCCTGTGATGGAAGAATCTAGATGAATTTCATAGAATGAGACAAACAAGGTCCTTAGAAATTTAGTCTGCAAGCAAGCTAAAGCTGGACAGTAATAACTTTTAATTGGAGTACAACTAGAAACAACATTTTGGTGGCATTTTGAAAGTGCTTTAGTATTTAATGAAATTCTACATTCTGTTTTATGATGCTTTTCCGTAACAATCTAATCACAATAAGCCAAACCATGTCTTTTCCTTTACATAACGAGGGAAGTTTCTCTGCTCTCCAGAGCTTGCACACTGAGGATCACTGCAGTTTGCTTTTCAATTTGGAAATGAATGCTGAGCCACCTCACACTTCCAGTATCAAGGAGAAACATTTTGTTTAATCAAAACTGAACACAGTTGTCACATTTGCAAGATAAGTTCACAATAAAGGCAAGGTATGATAAAGTTCAACCACCTAATTAGGAGGCACATCCTAATGACAAATGATATAACTCCATTAACAGCCAGATCCATTTCTAGATCTGAAAATCTCTCTTCTAAAAGCTCTGATAACTGCTTGATGAAAGGCAGAGAGCCACAAGCTTGCTAGCTGCCTCTTACAAAATGCTCCCATTGCTGTTGCACACACCAAGCTTTTCCTTGCAGATGTCTCCTGCATCCAGTGACAGATTTCAGGGTGGATACACTGAGATCACAGTAATCCCTGTACCTGCCACTTGCAACAACAACAAAGAGCAAGCAACAATAAAAAGCACATCCTGTGCCATAGAAACTCCTTCAGTTCCAAAGCCTTAATCCTTAGCACCACAACATCCATTCATTTCACAGCTATCACAATGCTTACACTGGACAGTCAATACAACTTCACAGACTGAACAGCCACTGAAGCTACTGTTAAGTTTTCCTGAGTTCAGTGTTAGGGAAAAAACAGGGCATCTTAATAACAGCAAAAAAAACCCAAACAAAAAACAACAAAACCCCCAAAATAACCAAACAACCAACAGACACCACACCCCCAAAAAAAACCCACCAAAAAACAAAGAAACTAAAACCAAAAGAAACCAACCTCCCACAAAACCAAACCAAAACAAGCCTGTGCTGCTTAACACAAAAATAAAGCAGGTAGCATTGCTGTTATTTCCTGTAGCCACTGCAGAAAAACATAATTTACAGATATAACTTAACGTGGATCCAAAATCCCCACTCATGTCAGTGCCTGTGTTATGCTAAACATCAACTAAGTTGGTTCTGGAGAGCTTCAACATGACATAAAGTAATATTTTGCCTTATATCCTAAGATATTCTACACAGGCAGCAACAGAGCCACTGCTTGGGTACTGAAGCATTTATCAAGGAGGCCTTCACAGAACCAAAACTTAATGAGTTTCAACAGTTCAGTTTGAAAAACAGGAGGCTGAAGGGAGATCTAAGTGCTACCTAAGCTACTTGAAAGAATGCTGTGGAGAGGTTGGCCAGTCTTTTCTCACAGGTAAATAGTGATAGAACAAGAGAGAATGGCCTCAAGCTGTGACTTGAGTGGGTTTAGAGTAAGTATCAGCATTTTTTTTTTCCCAGCAAGAGTGGTCAGGCATTGGAATGGGCTGCTCAGAGAGGTGGTTGAGTCACCAACCCTGCATTTGTTTCAAAGTGGTGCTTGGGGATATGGTTTAGGGTGCACCTTGTAGAGCTGGAATATTGGTTGGACTTGGTGTTCCCAAAAGGCTTTTCTAACTGGAATGGTTCTGTGATTCTGTGATCCCCATTCGAGTTTCCTTATGAGACTCCTAAATACTGTGACAATCCAAAACAAGGAGTAAATATTCATCAATACATCTCCCCAGCTGAAATTCCTGGATTTGGTAACTTAAACTTTACTTGTCAGGAAGCTTTCCTGACCTCTGACCAAAAGCAGCTTTATATACCCATGTGAAGCATCTCATTTGCTTCTTGAAGACTTCTCTACAGGTTTCAGCAATTCCCTTCTTAAGCTGATTGCTAGTAATAGCNAGATGGGGTCTGAGGAGAGCAGAGTCAAGGGGGAGAATCACCTCCCTTGCCCTGCTGGCCACGCTGCTCTTGATGCAGCCCAGAACTCGGTTAAAGAAAATTGTTAGAGGAACACTTTGATTTCAGGACAAGATGTCAGAGTCCAGGAACAATTACATTCTATTCACAACTTCTCTGCACAGGGAAGCTGTTGAATACTCCCTGCTACTTGATTATACATTGCTTTAATGATCTCATTGATTAGGTGACTTTTTCACACAAATAAGAATGTCCATTTTCAACTGTACTTGATCATTCTCTGTGCTCTGGTGCATTTTTATTTTTTTAATTGAAGAGGCCAGGTTGTTAAAATTCTGGGGAAGCATTAGGCTATATGAGCCTTTAACAATGGTCAGTGATTAGCAAGGCCTTTTACATATTTTATGATGCAGTTAATGACAGTTGTTCACCATGCATGTTGAATGTTCAAGTGATTACCTGCCTCTAAGATTGTTTTCTTGGTGAATACAGAGATGTGTACAATGGATGGCCATGAGAAAACTCAATCAAGCTTTTTGTGATTATTGAAAGTACTACACTGACACAAGAATCACAGAATAATTGGAGGCTGGAGGAGGCATCTGGAGACATCCAATTCAACCTTCTGCTGGAAGCAGAGGTGGTTTCAAACTTAGATTGGGTTGCTCAGGACATTGTCAAGTCTGTCAAAACTCCAAGTTTTGACTCAATCTCTCTGGGCCCTGCTCCAGTACTTAACCAGGCTCTTAGGGGATCTTTTTAACTTTTTTTTTTAGCTTTATATCCAACCTCTGTGTTCCCTACTGCAACTTGTGATTGTTGTGTCTTGCTGGGGCTTACGTCACCTATTGCTGAGAAGAGTTTGGTTGAACCTTCTCTATAACCTAATTTTAGACAGTTGCAGAGAGCAATGAAACCTCCCCTTAGCTTTCTCTCCTGCCTGAACAACTCAGCATTTCTTTTCATGTTCCATTTCTAGTCACCTGGGTGAACCTCCACTGAACTTGCATCAGTTTGGCAACTTCTGTTGTACTGGTGGGGACTGGGAAGAACTGGACAGAGTTCTGCAGATACTGTTATATGAATGGCAAAGTGGAAAATGATCCCTTTCATCATCTCAGAGTAGCATGCAGTTAGCTATCTCCTCACAAAAGACCTCTGTGGATTTACATCCACCACAACTCCCAGGTCCATTTGCTGTGGCGCTTCTTGCCAACCAGCTGGTCCCCAGCCTGTGGTCCTCCAGGGGCTTGGTTTTCCCACTCCGCATGGGATGGGAATGCATTTACCTTTACTGAACTTCACAAGGTTCCTGTTCACCTGTTTCTGCTGCCTGTCAATGTCACCCTCAAGGGCAAACCTGCCTGTGCTTACGCTGCCCCTCTCCGTAGTTCAGAGCCACTTATGAACCTGTTCGAAGGGTGTTTCTTCCTCTTGTACTCATTGTTGCCTTTCCTGGAGATGGAAGGAACATTCACCTTTTTCCACTCATTAAAAGCATTTCAAGTCAAATCAAAGGGCATTATGTCCCAGCTCTGAAGAATGTGAAGGCAGGTTTCTTCATCCTGGCTTTGCACTCCCTCCATTGCCTTAAGCACAGTAGTGTCTCCTTTCTACCTCTCCCTTGCATCTTCAATTTACCCCTGGTATTCTCATTTACCTACCACCTACATATGGATTTTACACCTGCTAAGATGTTCTTGCCCTCCCACTAGCTAACTACCTTCTACAGTCCATACTTACCAGGAATACATCTGTAGAGTAACATTTCCTGCATGCTACAAAAACAAATTCAGCAGATATGAGGAAGCAAATGGGAAGGATCTTGGGACAGGACAGCCTCTCACTGCACTGGAAATCTTCTAAGAGTCAGATAATCTGACTGAATTGATTGCCCTCTAGTATGTCTGATGAAAGCTTAATACACACACACAAAGTATCATTCCTATCCTAAAACAAAAATAACAGAAAGCAGCACAATGTTCATCAATGCTATTTCTGTGCTGAAGATATCCAGAAAACAAAACAAATCCATAGATAATTTTGTAATGATGGAGTAAAATACTTGACATATTATGTCTTTTAGTCCAGTGCAATAGCACAGCACTCTGCTAGCTTCTTTCTGTGCCAGATCCTAGCAAGGAAACAGGATCCTTTTCACCAGCAAGTCAGGACTTTGGAGAAAGCAGAATTAGAAGTGTCATGTCCTGATAAATGACTTCTCTCCAGCTGAATATTTTACTTTCCTGTTGTAAGACTTGCACAGAAGCCCTTCTCACTTATTTTAAGACCTTGGAGAAAGCTTTGTGTTTCCAGAGTCAGCTTTCATACACGAATCAGGTCTGCTTTGCTTGCTGCAAATGCTTTCAGCCATTCAAGAAGCCTCACTTTTTTTTTTTTTGCTAGCCTTAAGAGATGCTACACTTTCACAAAGACTAGCATTTTTATTTTATTAATAATACTAGTGAAAAAAAAAATACTCTTGTTGCAATAATGCCCCATGTGAGAAAGCAATATTTGAAACATGTAATTCAAAGGTACTGAAGGTTATCTCCTGCAGCTGCTACCAAAATAGCTGACCGACTTTCTGCCCTGACATCTAACAAACCTTTCAATGGTCAACAGCTAAACCATTTGTTATGAAGTATGCCGAAATAAAATCTGCAATTAAAACTGATTTTTTTCCCCCTTCCTGTTTCTAAATAAGCAAACAAGGGAAGACATTTCTAGGTGCAGCGATTCTGAGGAGAGAAAAATTCAAATAAATCACTTCCCTATGCAATCTTCAATAATATTAATTAGACACTCCCTTGGTGATAAGCTATGAAAATATAATTCAGGAAACACATCTCTATTGTGTTCTTTCACACAAGGAAAGACTCTTAGAGGAATCCTTGGAACAAGGAAATGATAAGGTTCATTAACTGAGAGAAAGGATTAGGCTTTCTTGGACAGTACAGATGTAGAGAGAACTTAATTATTTAAAAGGTTATAAAAAGAACTCAATCTTTGTTATATCCAATCTGCCTCCCTTTAAATTTGCCAGAAGGTAGGACAAGGAAAAGATATTAAAACTCACAGAAAGAAAGGTCCTAACCCACGAGAAGGAGACTAACCTTCACGTTCAGAAGAGAAAGGACCAAGAATCTCTCTCAGTGAAAGAATGTAGATGCACCCAGGGGAAAGTTTCCTCCCAGAATCCCTCAAAAAGCTGAACTCTTGCCCTTGTATTATCAATAGACAGCCTGAGTGAGCAATATGAGGCACCAAGTCAGCTTAACATTTGCAGGAATTAGAAACTTCATAAAAATACATTACATATGCACATATTCCAAACACCACCTTGTTTTTAGTAACAACAATCTGTAGTCACTCTAAGTGTGAACATGGCATCGTGTCCTCAGATAACTTCTCTGAATTTCTTCTATGCAGCCTAATCATGACTTTCATAAATCCAATTCTTTATTCCTATTTGTGACATGGATGCAACTCCATTTCTTTAAACCACCAAGGACAGCAGAATTTAACGTGCTGCCTTGGGGAAATTTTAACTGTTTCACTTGTTTCCTCACCTTTTTCTAACCTCAGATTTAATTACATGCTTTGGTTTGTTTGTCTTCACTGCAACAGCTCCATCTGTCTCCACATCACATTTATCCTGTACTCACACAGCATCTTCTGTAACATCCTGTCACACCTCATGCCGTTCTGGGTGCAAGTGCCATGTGGAGTTCCTGACACTTCCCAATTCCCTCTCTAAACTCACTGCTCTTTTCCAGACCAAGATTCCTCACCTTCTATTACCCCCACCCCTTCCCTCTCCCAGATAAACACTGCCACTCTTTGTGCTCTGCTATATCACTAACTGAAAAATCCACACCTCAGGAGAAACAATGAGATTAATCACTATGCATCTAATAAAAGTCGCTTTGAGCTCTCTGAAAATGTTTTAAGTATGCAGGCCAATCACACTACTGCAAGCAGTGTTAACACTTCTCTTTCACAATTAGTAAGAGCTGTGGAGCACCCTACTGAAAACTCCAGAGTTCCTGAACACCTTCTGTATCTGTGAAAAGAAAACCATCTAGCTGCTTTTCAAAGTGATTTGTAGTCCTTGCTTCAGTCACCTTTTGTTGAGGAATGAAATTCATGGATCTTTTCAAGCTAAGTGTTGTTGCACACAAAAGGATAACCTTATAAACACCCAATGCAGTGCTGAAGAGCCAGCATTTCTAATATTCATACAGAGATGGAGAAAACAAATCTACGCTCCCAAGAGCTTTTCTCACCTAATGCAGCAAAGTGTATTTCCAGCAAGTCCTTGTGTATGTGCTCATACATGAATATGTGCCAACATGCACTTACATAAATCCTTCCTTAGTAAAGAGAGAGAAATTTTCCTTCATCTTTTCACTGCCAGCTGGCTGGGTGAGCTGAGGACAGTAGGGAACATGCAAGGATTTTAAATATTTTAGAGACCTGTCATTTCGAGGATGAACTTTTCATCGCAGTCTTCTGAAAACCAAAAAATGAGATTCGGTCTTCAAGAGAGAGGCAGTCAGAGCAGCAGCACCATGGTGGAACAGGCTGAGCCCTGAGCTGTCCCTTAGCTCCACAGCTCCACTGTTGTCCCAGTAAATCCCAGCTCTAAGAATGGATCTGACAGATTTTTCCCCAGACGTTCACTTGCACTCATAGTTGCGGGTAGTTCTAGATTCAGCTGGGAGAAGTTTCTGAGAAATCAGGGCTGAAGTTCAGCACTGTTCCTTTAAAGTGTGGTTAGTGGGGGTAGCCCATAGGACTTCTGTGAACAGATGCTTATTTGAAGAGCACACTTAAAATGCAAAACAAGACCATAGCACAGACACCAGAGCTAGCTTGGACCACTCTAGTTTCCAAAGCAGTGCAACCGGTCCCTTGTGGTGCAGTGTCACAAGCAATGAAGCACTGCTGAAAGGTGCCAACATGAAAATGTGGATATACCTATTTCCAGACCATTTGGGAATCTGGCAGACCACTGCATGAATCCACTGGGACATGGTTGCTTCAGTTTGATCCATTTCAGGGACTTCTGCATGACCCTTGCTTGCCTAGCACAGGCACACTGAGAAAATGCTGGGATGTAGGACACTGAAACAATTAGAGCTAAACCTCTTAAAAGAAGCACAAGTCAGCACATGAATTCTAGAGATCCCAGCTGACTGCTAGGGGCAGATTTCAAGGCTAAAAGGATCTCAGCTGGTTAGTCCAAGACTGTTCCTTAGAAAGGCACTGATCTCTTGGAAAGGAGTTGGGAGCAGCAAAAAGAGACAGGCTGATTGGAAGCCAGAAGGTGAGTGGTCAGAATGAGACTGACTGTCAAACGAGGCCAAGCTCTAGGCTTTTTGCTCAATTCATTTGAAATTGTTCTAAAGGTCTTCCTTTCTCATTTAATCAGGTGGTTGTCAAATAGCCTTCAGTGAATCCATCAGGGAGAATATTCATATGCACTGCTACAACAAACCATTTGCAATTTTCATTAAAGATTTACTTATGCTCTCTTGTGCAGAGCACAGTTAGCAATTCTGATTTTAAAAGTCCTTTATTTTTGAGGGACACAGCAGAACAAGGTCTCAACAGACAGTATGCACAAAAGGAAAACACTACAGCTTCTAACCTCCCAGCAGAAACTTGAAGGAAGGTCTTAACCTCAGACTATGCATGAGAGACCAGCCTGTTTCAGAAACATTGCCACACTGGAATATTTGAAGCAGCTTTAGATCAATGCAGGAAACAGTAGGGCAACAGCCATGGTGCACTCTGACTTGCTTAGTTAAGGTCTGCTTCTGGTATTTGAGATTGTTTTGAAGCATCTCAGTATCCTTAGATGAAAGTGAATGTTGTTTTGAATGGTTTGGATGCAGAGCTTGCTTACATACATCCTCTTAAAGCAGTTACTATGACATGTTAGAATTTGGCCTTTTCCAGGGTTTCAAAGCCTAAGTGTAAGCTCTCAGGAACCTGGTAAAGGAGTCTCCAAGCCAGCAGACATCAACAAACCACATCTCCCATACATTCTGGGCATATGCTACAACCACTGAACTATGGTAAACTTCAAATCCTCCTTCAAGAATATTTTTATTAAGTGATTCAAATTCAGTCAGTATATTTCAGATTGTAAGTCTATCTCATAGATAAAGCACATAGGAGAGTCCATTTATCATTGGAGAAGCCCAGCTGTTCACCATTCTCAGCTGACCCCAGATAAGGAAGAGAAACAGATTAAATGACTCCTTCCATGTCCCCTGTTCCATGATCAAAGTTAATTGACCCACCACATTCACATTTCATACATGAGATGTTGCTTCAGAGTGGCCTACATTTCAACTCAAAGTTTGAAACACCCACTCATCACACTATACAACACAGACACGCAGGTACCACCAGTAGTAGCAGCCTAGCACTTGATGAAAAGTTGGAGTAGATGATTTCTGAGGTCCCTTCCAACCTAGGCCATTCTATGAATCTGTTGTTATTTCCAGAGTATGTGATCTCAGTGAGCACAATCAAGGGGCAAAAATCATTTTGCTAGGTTACCTCAGCTGTGTCAAACATGGCTGAAAATGTCCACTAAAATGGAACAAGAAACATGTTGTTGGCTTCTTGCTAGCCCACTCCAAGAAAAGAATGGTTTCAGAAAGCTACAGTGGGTTGACATAATGTGTTTCTTATAATAATAAGGTATCAGATAATGACAGGACTAGGGGGAATGGAGCAAAGCTGGAGGTGGGAAGATTCAGACTGGACATGAGGAAGAAGTTCTTCAGCATGGGAGTGGTGAGAGCCTGGAATGGGTTGCCCTGGGAGGTGGTTGAGATCCCATTCCTGGAGGTGTTTAAGGCCAAGCTGGATAAAGCTCTGGCCAGCCTGATCTAGGGTAGGATGTCCCTGCCCATGGCAGGGGGGTTGGAACTAGATGATCCTTATGGTCCCTTCCGACTCTGATTCATTCTATAAAAAGTTTTTTTTTTTATTTGGTTTCTTTGGAGGGCTTTTTTTGCTTGTTTTTCATAGAAGACAATCACTTAATGATACAAATGATCAGAGCATTGCCCCAAAAAGGATAAAACTTTACTGTGGTGAATGAGGACAATACAGATCAGTCACTCCACTTGCATTGCAAACTGAAATGTGAGTGCAGGAAAGGGGTTTCTCTCTAGTCCACATCCAAGCCTTAAAGAAAGAGTCAGATTACTCTTATTATGTGTCCATGCATACATACCCACCTATAAAGAATGCCTGAGAAAATAAACTTTAAAATAAGCATTTACTTATTTTATTACCCATTTGTTTATTTTCCCAGAGTTTCATTCTTTCAGCCCAAGCTGCACAGGGAGCTCAGGAAGCCTTGGGATCAATACTGTCACACATGGAGAAAATCACCTTGAATTTGAGTCTCTGCATGTATGAAAACATACACATAGATTATGCATCATGCATCAAGCATTTAGTTTTGAAAACTCTTTTTATGAAGTTGAAAAAGACCACCACTCAGCAAGTTAGAAAAAGGTATGAGGGGGTTGTAGGGTGAAGGAAACGTCTTGGTATTGCTGGGCAAGTGCTCATAAGACAACCTATGGCAGGGGGTTGGAACTAGATGATCTTTGAGGTCCCTTCCAACCTTATCATTCTATGATTCTAAGATAAAGGATTAGTGACAAAGTCAGGATTCACTGCTTATTCCCTTTACACAGGCACTTGTTACTTAGAGGAAATGAAAAGAAAACCTTAAACACACTGCAGTTTGTTCAATATACTTGCCAGCATCTAACATCAGACACACTGCTCCTACCCATGGTGGTAAAACAAAGCTCTTGCAAAAGTCAAGAGCAGGAGGGTGGCAGAGAGTTGATGCTCCCTGCCTCCGTGAAAGGATTTTGAGAGATTGAATACATTTGTAGCTTTTGAAACTGGGTGGGATCTACAGATGGGAGCTTCCACGTGACAGTGTATCTAGGCAGAGATAACACTGACACCCATTGTTCAGGCAGCTGAGATAAATAACACTGCCTTGAAATATGCCTTTCAAATATTTCCAAAAGCCTCTGTTGCTTTGTTTGCTTTCATCCGCTTTCCGCTTATTACATTAATTTGCAGGGTCTTGCCTTTGCTGCCTTCTCTCACTCCACAGTATAAAGGATTACCTAGCTGTGTGTTTTGGTTTTTTTTCATTATTTATCTTCTGTAGTTTTGCAATATAATCAAAGCAGAAACGTTTTGTTTCATCAGCAGCAACATGATTTGTGCTGCAGCAAGTGTCCCTCGGGATAAGCATTCAGACTCCCTGAGCTCCTGAAGTCTGGCAGATCAAAACAGTGAATGGGAAGAGGGGAGAAAGGAAGAGGAGAGGAAGTAATTGTAGTCAAAATGAGGGAAGTGTCAACAACAACAAAAATATCCTGCTACATGAACTGGCAGATTATTTTCTGAGCAAGACTGGGTTGAGATTTCTGCAGTGTTTTACAATGGAAATGATAATTACCAAAAAAAAAAAGTATATTGCAGTTTGCATATAAGAAACACCATTAACATAGAGTAACAAAAAAAAATATATACTGGGAATTCCTTTTTCAATAGAAAAGCAGTAACAGAAAGGAGCAGTAACTCCCCCACATGAATATAAGATATCAAATTTAATTCTTTTCACTTTGTTTAAAATCAGGAACGCCAAAGTAATTTTTTTTTTGTAGTTATGAAACTGATAGAGAGACAAAATACCAACCCAGAGAAATGAAATCCTGACAAGAACTCAATTTCCTAGAAAAAAAGATTCCTAGAGTACATTTCCACTTGTTTCCTTCTGCTCAGCAGTATCACCATACCTACCTTAACTACCTGCCCACCAATGGCACAAAGAATCAGCTAGAATGATTTGAGCACAAGTGTCAGTGTACTGTGCTTTCATTTCTCCCCAGGGCTGCTGAGCAGTCACAGATTTCTTCAGTAACTGTTTCAGTCCCACAATAATAAAAGTAAAACCTTCAAACCCCCTTCTTATTGCAGAGGGGATTGGACTAGATAACCTTTGGAGGTCCTGTCCAATCCAAACTATTCTATGAATCTAACAAATCAGGAGTTAAACAACAAGAAGTATCCATACAAAACTTTTGTGCACATCCCTTCTAACCCATTCTATAGTTCCATGATCACNTTCCTGATCCAGGCCAGGATGCCATTGGCTCTCCTGCCCACCTGGGCACACTGCTGGCTCCAGCCATCGGGATACATACCAAAGTCCTGTTCAGCCCCCAGCCACAAATCTGCTATTTTTGTGATTTTTCTGGTACTTCCTTCCATAACCTAGAGAGGCTTCACTACCACCCTGCTTGCTTACCATCAGATTGACACTGCCAGGCTGATGGCACATTAGCGACAGCAGTTTAGCACACCTACGTAAAGAAAGCAGACTTCCATATAGTGCTCCTTGGAGCAGCCATATGTGAGCCAATGTGTTTGATTTTAAATGCATGAAATATTGACATGCTCTGCGCTTCCAGCACCTGCTGCTGACTGAGCTACGTACAGCAGGGCCATAGGAGTTATCCTCTCAACAGTAAGTAATGTATGATGACAACTCCGTAGTCACCAGCCAAAAAAGGGAGCAAGGTGAACAAGGCGACTAGGAAGGACAATTACTTCAGTCAGAAAAAGAAGTAGAGACAGGAAGAGGAAAGAAATAAACTCAAAACTCATTTTCTTCACTCAGAAGTGCAAGTACTGCAATTCCTCTCTGAGAGTTAATTCATAAACTCGTAGATGAGACCAGGAAGGGGGAAAACGGTGCTCACCTTCTCAGTAGCACAGACCACAGAATTTGCCTGAGCAAATTCCTGCCCCAATTCTTTGTGGTGTATTCTCTGACAAGGAGTTTAGGAACTTATGTTGCTTCTATTTTTTTCTAGCTGAAATTGGTTCCACTCCACTAATTTATATAGCAGCTGTTGATCCATTAAAGGAATGGCTGATTAAAACCTGAAAGAATACAAAGGTCGAGTACTGAAAATACACAAATCAACTAAATAGTTTATAGAGATACAGCATCTAATTTCAGATCTTCTTTCTCCCTTTTGGAGTAGGGTAGGTGCCTCATCTCAATTCTTGGCCTACCAAAGACATTTATTCTTTTATAAATTATCTATGTTTCTTGTGAATTATAAGTAATATATTCTTCACGAGGTTTTGAAAGCAACATTTGCTTTTCATTCCCATGGCTCACACTTGATTGTACTGGCAGGAAGTCAAGACTCACAAAGCAGCCTCCTGTCTAATCAAAATTAATATACAGTAATAATTGGAAGGGCACTGGAACAAAACACTGAATGGTGCCAATAAGAAACAAATATCACACTGAGAGCAACATGTATGTTTTAGAAGGGGTTGGGGAAAGAGGCTTTATTCTGTGTCTCAGAAGCAGGCTCCTTTTGTGAGCAGGAACAAGGGAAATGGCTGTAATGCCTGCCCTTCCCTCCCAGGCTCTTGACTCACACCAGAGGGCATCAGTGAGGCTGGCAGCAAACACATCTGAGGGGGCCCAAGGCAAAGAGAAAATGGATGTGTAATGGAGTGCACCAAGGGATGAAACTAGAATCATTTTCTGCTGCTTTAAGGATTGCTTTGAACTATTTTTGTGTGTACAAAGTGTGCCAGAACAACAGTTCCTGGTAGTGAGCGGCTCTGCCTCTCCATGGAGGAAGGGCAAGGTCCAGCTGAGGAGGTGGTCCCTGTCTCAGGATGAGCTCTTGGGTGCAGGAAAGGTGTAGCCAAAGCCAGGAACACCACCAGTGTGCATCAGCCCTGAATCTGAGGTACTTCCACCTATAGGCAAATAAAGGGTTAGCAACTTCCACTCAAAAAGAAGATGCTTACTGAAAACATGGGAAGGTGCCACCAAGTTCCCAGCAGGTTATATCCCAGAAGAATGCTTTGTACTGACTGTATAAGAAAGCTTAAGAAAGTATCCTGATCCCTCTGCCTTCTCAAGGTTGTGTTTCAGATGCTAAAAGCATTAACACAATTTTGTTAGAAGTGAGAGTGCCAATGCAGCAGTAGCTGCAGCACAGGTGGGACCAGGGCATCTCTCTGTAAAAAATACAAACAAACAAACTGCATGAGTGAGACTATTAATAAGCACAGCACTCTCCACAAAGGTGTCCAAACTGTTGGGGTTTGTGCTGGTTTAGTTTGTGGGGTTTTTTTTCCAGGTAACTTATATGAGCTAATCAGATGTTTTGGATATTTCAAAAGCTAACTAATCAAACAGCCTGGCCAGTTCCATGGCCTGTATCTAATCTCTCACCATGGCCAAGCTCACAAAGTGACCAACAGGAGATTGGCACCAAGCATGATCTTGTCACACATAGCTGCATGTTTGGGACCAGGACAGCTGATGGACTGAAATTTGATGACAAAGAAATAAATATAGCAATGCACATAAAGTTCAGTTTGTTTTTTTTTTTTCATATGTGTTTCCTTATTAGTGTTAACTGAGGTCTCTCTGGTAAAAATAAATACATAACAATTGAAAAACCAGTCAATGTATACAGCAGAAGTTGTCAGGATAGGATTTCCCTGGGATGTGGGAAGACAACACTGGGTACTTTTAATTCAGAAGTATTTGCAAATCACTATGAAGTGGTTTGTCCATTAAAAGCAGAGTTTATTTCCAACACACAAAACCAAAAGGAGACTGTAAGTGGGACCCTGCAGGCCCTATTAGGAGCAGATAATCTCATGGCTTACTAAACCACACCATCTACCTGTACAGCAGCTCATAAGCACCTCATTTAAAAACAGGACATCAGCATAGCAGTTCAAAGAAGTGTATTATCTCTTAATACCAACAATACTGAGGCTTTCAGCGTGCCTTTAAGGAAACAAACCTCCTGTAATCATGTGGCATAGGTACATAGATGCAGTCTCTTCCCTCTCTTCATCACTGATTTTTGAACCTCTGACCTTTTATTTTTAATAAAGCAATAATTGTCTTGAAGATATTGAGTTTCCTCACACTTCTGGAAAACAAGCAAGAAGATAAATGAGAAGCATTATTATCGCCCTTGCCCAGGGAGAGACTGAAGAGTGAGCTCAACTTATTTGCCACTTGAGAATTCATACAAGAAAGATTACAAGTGCCTAGCCCTGGGAAAGCTACAAGTTCACTTTCTGTTAGATTACAGAGGCTCCAACCACAACCCAAAAGAAGCTCATAAGAGAATTGCCTTTCTTAGTTCAGTCTCTTAGAAAGTGGGTTTCTTTCCAGGTAGCACAGAAGCAACATCCTCATAACTGTGAAGGAGCTTGTCAGCAGCCCACCACATTCCCACCCATCCAACAAAATCTCTCAACTCTCAGCTCATCTTCTGAGTTCTCAACCAACACCTACATACTGACCACCTATTAACTGTCCCCTTCTGAAATCAGTAGCCACACTCCCAGACAGCAAAAAACAAACAAACAAAAAAACCCAAAAACCCAAAACCACCCACCACCAAACAAACAAGAGCAACCCACACCCATCCAAAACACTAAAACATCCTTTAGCCTAACTGAAAGCAGAAATGTGACTGTGGCAGACAATGCAGTCAAGGAAGTCAGCTGCTCTCTCAAAATATCACCCCTAGCAAAATCAACAGCTAATTTCAGTTGTAATGAACTTTCTTAAAGCTGCTGCATTTGTTTCCAAGGAGATTGCACTGTATAGATGATAGAAAGAGTGAAACCAAACCTTTTTTTGATCTCATGTGAGACAACAAGATGAAAATTCAGCCCAATTCAATGTAATTTTTCAAACTTTGCAGAAGTGTCTTTCATCAATTAATTTTACTCTCCAAACCAAGGGCTTGGGGTCCATTAAATGAATGGTTTTTATATTATGGAATCTGGCTGCAATTTTAGCTATGGAAGGGATAGTTTAATAATATTATTAAACTAATTAGTTTGTAACCTTTAGCTAATTGCTTTCAGTTCCCCATTAATTCAAGTTCTGATTAGCTAACAGATGTTCTACTGCAACAGAAATTATTATTAGCTCTTCTGTGTTCAAATGTTAAATGCAAACTCCAATTCAGACTGCATCTATTTGCAAACCTGACTTCAATAAAAATTGCATTTTTATCCCCTCTCTACTCTGCCCTGGTGAGAACACACCTGGAGTATTGTGCCCCAGTTCAAGACAGACAGGGATCTGCTGGAGTGTCTCCAACAGAGAGCTACAAGGATGATTAGGGGACTTGACCATCTCCCCTATGAAGAGAGATTGAGAGCCCTGGGGCTGTTTAGTCTTGAGAAGAGAAGACTGAGAGGGGATCCAGTCACTATTTATAGACCAAAGTATTTATAGACAAATACTTGAGGGGTGGGTCTCAAGCAGATGGGGCTAATCTCTTTTCAGTGGTGCACAGTGATAAGACAAGGAATGATGGACACAAAGTGGAATGTAGAAGATTTCACCTCAACATGAGGAGAAACTTCTTTACAGTGAGGGTGACAGAGCCCTGGAGCAGGCTGCCCAGAGAGATTGTGGAGTCTCCTTCTCTGGAGACTTCCAAAACCTGCCTGGATGCATTCCTGTGCCAACTACCCTAGGGGATCCTGCTTTTGGCAGGAGGGTTGAACTTGATCTCTGGAGGTCCCTTCCAACCTCTAACATTCTGTGATTGTCCTTTCTCTCTCAAAACATTCAAGCCAACTTGGTAATGGCAAAACTCTCTAAGATACTGCAGCTACTGTGGTCAGTAAGATCACAATTAGCGTTTAGAGTACACAGTGACCTGGTGGGCTGTGTCAGAAAAAGCCAAGTAACCACAAGGCAGAAAAGTGTCTCCTTGCTTTTCCATGGGTAAATTAGGAGCAAACATCTGACATGGCAGGAGACTACAAACAACACTCTAATCTTGCAGTTATCTCTGAGCAGTTACATTATTACATGAGACTGAAACAAACAAGCCCCCATGTAGCAGCTTTATCTCTCCTTACTATTTTGTTTAATTTGATAACAAACAAATAAATGAAGGGTGGTAGATGATGTAGGGCAAGGAGTAATTACATCAGCAACAAACAGGTTCAAGCGCTGGGACTGCAAAACAAAACATACATACTCCATTCTCAATTGCTATTCTAATTAAAACAATAGAGGTGAATACAACTGGACATGATGCTCTAATTAAATTACTTGCATGCTACGCTGACCTCGAGCACATACACTGGCATTGTTCATGAATAATTGGGATTTAATAATATATTGAAGGATTATAAAGACTTTCTAGATGAGCCTCATTACACTTAATGAGAACACTCTGCAAAGGACAGCAGGATGGCCATGGAAATACATATGTCCTATCTGCATGCCGTACAGCCCGATGCTGACAGAGCTGCCTTTCCCGTTTTTGGCGTAACCTGCTGCAAAAGGCAACTCATTTCCCTCCTTAGAGCACCTACCCACTTCCCAGGGCTGTGTATTCCTAAAACAAGTCACATTTTTAACAGCTTGCAAAGAATTCTGTTCGAGAGGGCAAACAAAACTGAAGTGTACTTGATTTGAGGTTGATGATGTAGGCTGCATACAGGCAGGAAAGAAGAACCTAAGCCTTGAAAAGAGGCTTAGGGGGAACCTCATTGCTGTCTACAACTACCTGAAAGGACATAGTAGCCAGTCGGGGATCAGATTCTTGTCCCAGGCAACCAGCAACAGAACAAGGGGACACAGTCTCAAGTTGTGCCAGGAGAGGTCTAGGCTGGATGTTAGGAGGAAGTTCTTGACAGAGAGAGTGATTGGCATTGGAATGGGCTGCCCAGGGAGGTGGTGGAGTCACTGTCCCTGGAGGTGTGGAAGCAAAGCCTGGATGGGGCACTTAGTGCCATGGTCTGGTTGATTGGCTAGGGCTGGGTGCTAGGTTGGGCTGGATGAGCTTGGAGGTCTCTTCCAACCTGAATGATTCTATGATTCTGTGAACTGCATTTCAGCAGTATCAGGTATTGTATGAAGTCCTTACACAGCCCTAACAAACTCAAGAAATTTGATTCAGTTTTCAAATTCGGTTCACCATTCCTGCATATCAATTCACTTCCATCATCATTTGAGAGCTGTACCCACAGCTGTTGAATAATCTGCCTGCCAATACCCATTCTGTCTTAAAAGTATTTGTCCACAGGGAAGTGTCTATTCTAGAAAAGTGCACAGCCCCAACCAAAGATCTTAAAGACAAAACATTTAGCCCTCCATGACAGCACACATATTTTGTTAACAGTTTTGTTTTAAGTCAGAGAAGCGTTGGCAATGTTTATGCTTTTTTAGTTAAAACTGAAACTTCAGTACTTGTTAAAACAAAGATAAAAAAAAATAGGAATAAAACTCAGCTTAGTTCAAGACTTCCATGGGAAAGAAAATAATTATCTTTTTCCCCCATTTAATAATTTAACAACTCTTTCTGCTTTGAATTTCTCAGAGAAATATCTATTTTTTTCTTTCAGACTGTTCCAATTAGTACTCAAAAGTCCCCCCCAGCTCAACATAAGGCAATATAAATATCACAATCCCAGTTTTAAAAAGATGTCTACAAGAAGAAAAAAAAAAATTCAGGACACAATTATAACCTGAGAGTCCAGAGATGAATCTTCAGCAGGTCTATTATGTAGAGGTTGGCCTGTTGATTTGTTTTCTAGGAAATCATAGAATCATTGAATTGTCAGGGCTGGAAGCGACCTCAAGGATCATCTAGTTCCAACCTCCTGCCATGGGCAAGGACACCTCACACTAGATCAGGCTGCTCAGAGCCACATCCAGCCTAGCTTTAAAGACCTCTCCTTATAGGAGATCAAATAAAAGGTTTGAATGACACATCAGTGACATCTACAGCTCCAGTGAGAGCAACATTTTGAATTCAAAATTTTGTTTCTCCTTCAAATCCCAGATGCTGAGATGTTTATAAAGTGCTGCACCTGCTGGGAAATGCTAACATTTCCACAAGGGCCTTCAAATATGATCTCAACAGCTATAAGGGCATTGGAAGCTTTGATGAGGAAACAGCTGGAGGAAGCTCTGGAGAAGTTTCATGATGCACAGATCTTTGGTATGCCCTCTCTTTTCCCTGTTAGATGAGGTCTCTAGTTTTCAGGGTTTCAGAAGGGAAGAGGGCAGCAAGGAAGGCTGGGAAAAGCCACAGTTCATCTCATATGCTGTCCTTCCATGGTTGTGTCCAGCTGGCTCCAGCTGTCATGATTAACCTGTTCACTATGTACAGCTGACAATGATGCTCAAACCTCTGACCAGACTTGTGCAGAACTGGGCATCCTGCTCATTACTTTGCCTCATTATGTCTGTCCTGCTTGTGACCATACAAGAACTATCTCTTCCAAGTTCCTAACTCTATATATATGCAGGAAAACAGTTAGAATTGAGAGAAACTGAGAATGATAGGTAAAACAGTTCATCCAGGTCAAATATGAATAGATACTAAATCTAAATAGATACTAAATCTAATGGTGTTTTAATTTGATGCTAAAATACGAGAATCATAGAATCAGAGTTGGAAGGGACCACAAGGACCATCTTAGTTCCAACCCCCCTGCCATGGGCAGGGACACCTCACGCTAGATCAGGCTGTTCAGAGCCTCATCCAGCCTGGCCTTACCACTACCTCCCTGGGCAACCCCTTCCAGGGTCTCACCACTCTCATGGTGTGCCGGGGCACAGGGGCACAGTGCCGGGGCACAGGGGCACAATCATTGCCCTACTCCTGCTGGCCACACTGTTCTCCATACAGGCCAGGATGCTGCTGGCCTGCTTGGACACTTGAGCACACTGCTGGCTTGTTCAGCTGACTGTCAGCCAGCACCTCCATGTCCTTTTCTGCCAGGCAGATTTCCAGCCTCCATCCCCCAAGCCTGCAAGCGTTCCTTGTGGTTATCTTTACAAGGTACTGTGTTTTCTTCCCTTCCAAGTGAGCAAAATTCAGGAAAAGTCTTGCTTATCAACCTAGACAAAGTACTGAACAAATGAATGGAACCTAAAAAGTCTTTTTATAGCTTAGGGAGAGACTTCTCCTCTCCTACTACAGCTATAACTGAAGCTGCATGGCATATCCCGAGGTGAAGTGTTACAATCACAGTATTATTCATCTCTTGATGAATTAACCTCTCAGGTTGCCATATTTAGGTAGCCAAACAGTTGCATGACTTAATCCACATAAACTGAGTTTCAGGCTTCTTCTCACTCTCTCCAAAGGTCTCAAATTATGTTTCAAAACAATTCTCACAAATTAATCTAAACATACTGGGGCACTCTTTCACAAAGCAGTTCATCCTAACTACTCCTTTACCTTTATGCAATTAGCACAAAGTAGAGCCTGAAAAAGCCCATAAATCACAGTATTCAGGGAGATATGCAGATCACTCCTCTCAATTCTGACTATCTGAAGCTGTATAGGGCTAATTGAGATAGAGAAATTTTTTTTTTTAAGTCCATTTAAATTAGTTATGGACAATCAAAACTTCAAAATAAAACCATGCCTGAAACTAAGGAGCTATCAACAACAACTGCTTGTAGAATTAGCCTGAAATAATGAGCATCATTAACTGGCAGAGGGGAGATTTAGACTGGATGTTAGGAGGAAGTTCTTTACAGTGAGGGTGGTGAGGCACTGGCACAGGTTGCCCAGGGAGGTTGTGGCTGCTCCCTCCCTGGAGGTGTTCAAGGCCAGGCTGGAGGAGGCCTTGAGTAACCTGTACTAATGGGAAGTATCCCTGCCTATGGCAGGAGGTTGGAACTGGATGATCCTTGAGGTCCCTTCCAACCTACTATTCTATGATTCTATGATGACAGAAAACTGAAACATACAATAAATAGATCACTTAAAGAGCTGGTGACAGTAGGTGATTGTGTTTATTATCATTCCTAGGATGACATTATATGGTCCAATTTTTGAAAGGAAGTAAACAGTTACCAATATCCTCATCAACAGTCCTCCAAAACAGCCTAATGTCACCAACTTGGAAATGACACAAGGTGTGACTGTTTTGGAGTTCCCTGCCCCCCCACACTTTGAGAAATCCCCCAGACTAGAACTTAGCCAGCTGGAAGTTAAGGACTGAAGCTCTATTTACAGCTTAGCACAATATACAAGCAGCGATATTCACTATATACAGGAATATTTACAGAAATATACAAGTTAAAGGTAATACAGAAACACAACTCCCTTCCCAGAAATCAGAGACCCCAGGAGGGGCTCCCAACCACCCTTCCACCTTCTCCCCACCCCTCTACCTTACCTTATGCGCAAGGTGAGTTTGGAGGATCAGCCAGGGAGGGTTAGAAGGAAAGTGGTTAGTGAGGTTACTCAGCAGAGAGGAGAAAGCTAAAAGCTGCTAACAGCCTGAGACACGACAAACCCAAGTGGCTTATCTATGTTTTGAGTTCTTTTTTCTTAAACATCTCAGCAAGCCTATGAGTGAAGTAGACATCACCATTGTTTCCTTTTCACAGCCTATAATATAATTTTCTCTATTAAAATATTCCAATTAGTCTCAAACCAGCACACAAGGTGACCCTTCGATAGATCTGGTCTGCTCCATCATCCAACAGTTCAGAGCCTGACCCAGCAACTGCTTACTTGATAGCTGAGAGCATCAAACTCGTCTTGCCTTTGATATTTACCATTTTACCTTCTTACTTTAATACCTACCTCTCAACACTTGATAAAAACATGAGGACAGTTTTAAGATCCAGATCTTCCAGTTCAATGATGCATATCAAACAACTTCCAACAACGTTTGGAGAGTATCCAGGCATTTGGTTACCAAACTAGGTTACTGCCCCACTAGAAATTTCTAGCAAGCAGAGACAAAATGATCCTTTCTCTTTGTTTTGCTTAAGTACTTGGTGAATTTTATTTAGGATGCTGCAGTTATATTAGCAACAGAAGGATAATCCATGCCTTAGCTGTCTCGTTCAGTTCAGCCTACATTCTTTGCTGATGATACTCCTGTAAGCAATGGATCTTCACGAATTTATGTGGACAGAAAGTGGTCCAGTATTGTAAGACAGGCATTAGTCAGAATCACAGAGTCAAGCACTCTATAACCTTGGGGAGGGCCAAAAGAGTAATCAATGCAACTGTTACACCTGTGATTAGTCTCCATAATTTAAACAGATTGTGCAAACTGTGACATTCTCATCAATGCGCAATAAAATTGCCTTTCCCCCCTCCAATATATTGTCATTGTTGTTCCAAAACCATTTTCCTTTTGCTAAGATTTATTTCATTTATAAAGATTTACTCAATTTTAAGGAGCTTTATAGTCCAAAGGCAGAAAAGGAATGGAAAAGAGAGAAATCAGTACAAGTATTATTGAGTTCCTTGAATGCTTCTGCTTTGTTTATAATGCTTAATTTATTTTGATCACAGAGAAGATGGATGTGGATGTCACAAGATATCTATAACAAGTATTTTAAGCCTTCTAAACAACAGCTGCCATCAGACAGGATTTCAAAGGATGCTCACTACACTCTGCCCAGTTCCAGCAGGCTGATACCACAGGCTACCATATTATCTGCTGATCTCTCTTAGGTCAATGAGAGGTGCAGGTGCCAAAAATAAACTGGCCCAAGAAAGACTCTTCAATATGTAGATAAAATGACCACAGAGTGAAAACTTCAACTGGCATAATGAGTTCTCTCAAACTACAAAAGCAGCTCTTTGTGTACCTCAAAGCTAGAGATGATCAATGACAGAGAAGCACAGTCCAAACAACCTTTTCAAAACTTACCTAATCAATAGTCTGGTTTCAATTTAATTCTTAAAATACACCACTCTGCTATTTACAATTCTTTAAAAAGTTGAAAGAAATCACAATGAACTTCCTCTAGGTAAACTTATAATATTATTTTCATTCCCACAGGCATCTTTGCACTGAAGAAACCATAGGATCATAGAGTGGCTTAGGTTGGAAGGGACCTGTGAGATCATCTACTTCAACCTCCCCACCATGGGCAGGGATGCCTCTCAACTAGACTCAGCTACTCAAGGCCTCATCCAACTTCACTTTGAACACACCCACAACCTCCATGGGCAGCCTATTCCAGAGTCTCACCACTCCCATACTGAAGAACTTCTTCCTAAGATCCAGGCCAACCCTAGCCTCTCTCAGCTCCAAACCATTCCCCCTTGTCCTGCTGCTAGACAGCCTTATGGAAGGTCCCTCTCCAGCCTTCCTGTAGGATCCCTTCAGGTACTGGAAGTGAACTCCAAGGTCCCCTTGGAGTCTCTTCTTCTCTAGGCTCAACACCCCCAGCTCCCTCAGCCTATCTTCATAGTGGAGATGTTTCAGTTATTGGATCATGTTTGTGGCCCTCCTCTGTACTTGCTCCAGCAGCTCTGTGTCCTTCTTATGACACCAGAACTGGACCCAGTAATCAAGGTGGGGTCTCAGAAGAGCAAAGGGGCAGAATCACTTCTCTTGACCTGCTGGCCACACTCCTCTTGATGCAGCCTAGGATACAATTTGTAATCATGACCTGCCAACACAAACTGAAGCTTCAAGTTGCAACTTTCAAAGCTGATTTTAAAGTCTAACTCAAATGAGGACTATCTGTAAACTGCTATGGTCAAATTCAGCTCAGAAGCACAGCATACCCTTCAAAAAAGAAAATGCTGCTTCCATTTCTTGAAAGCTGTCATTGTCTGAGATATTGGAGAATTTTCCTTATCAGCTATGACTACAGATTTGCTCAAGACACTTGCCTATGCATCATACCTGTAGAATGGCAGTCACAGAATGTACAAAGACTTTCCTTATTCCTGTTGCGTGTCTGAAATGCAGTGAGGTTTTCATTTTACGTGCAGTTGCTCTAGGATGCCTCACTTTTACAGGCTCTATGGGAAGATTATTTTAACAGTATGGTAGGTAGCATTTTGAACTGTAGAATTCAACATCATTAGGGTCTCAGTTTTGCACAGAGAAAAAAAATGCTATGACTTTTCGAGTGTATTTTTCTGACGTGGGCTCAGGTAGAAACTATTTTAATCATAGAATGGTTTAGGTTGGAAGAGACCTCAAAGATCATCTAGTTCCAACCCCCTGCCATAGGCAGGGACACCTCCCACTAGAACAGGTCACTCAAGGCCTCATCCAACCTGGCCTTGAACACCTCCAGGGAGGGAGCAGCCACAACCTCCCTGGGCAACCTGTGCCAGTGTCTCACCACTCTCTCTGCAAAGAACTTCCTCCTGACATCCAGTTTCAATCTCCCCTCTGCCAGTTTAAACCCATTACTCCTTGTCCTGTCATTACAAGACCTTATCAACAGTCCCTCCCCAGCCCTCCTGTAGGCCCCCTTCAGATACTGGAAGGCTCCTCCAAGGTCTCCTGGAAGCCTTCTCTTCTCCAGGCTGCAGAGCCCCAACTCTCTCAGCCTGTCCTCATAGCATCTTTGTGGCCTCCTCTGACTTGCTCCAACAGTTCTATGTCCTTCTTGTGTGGGGTCTCCAGAACTGTACACAGCAATTTTCTTCATGCATGCAAAGGAAGCTCATTTTACCTCCCCAAAGAAATTAGTATTAAAATAAATACTGTCCTTAACACTAATAGCACAGCAAGCAAGAAATCCTTGTGTGCCTCTCGTTGGGACATTAGTTAGCTCAAGACATAAACCAGCAACTTATCCATGCCCATCTTCCCCCTAAAGCTGAAGAGACTTATTTCTGTCACTAAAACAAAGATTGCTGATTGCTTTTGCAGAAGGGACACTTTTTAATATAGGTAACAGACTGCTGTGTAAAAAAAAAACCCACCAAAAAAATTGATACATCTTTGCTACCAGCAAGCAATAGTTACTGAAGCTTAACTTTTAAGATGCTTTTATGGTAAGAACTGAGCAAAGAAGCAATGCCATGCTCTGCATTTCTCTGAAGTGCTCAGTAGCCAGATTTTACCACAAATAATAACAACTAAGTTGTCTGCAGCTCCCTGAAGTTAGCCAGAATTCCATTTGTGCTTGGCTCATGTCATAGGATTGCTATTACCTACAGGATCAGTATATTAATGTCAAATAAATTAAATAAATAAATAAAAATAAATTAAATATATAAGTAACAAAGAAAGGAGGCATCATTCCTGTTTTGGAAAGCCCTTAGAGTAAGAGGGGCTCCAATCTTGCTCTAAAAATACAGCCTCAGCTGCAGCAGTAAGATGTAGCAGATAGACCATCCACTTAATACGAGACAATTACCAGTGGGAGTGAGGGGGGCAGGAAAAAAGAGAAAGAGCAGAGAGGTTTGCTCATTGAGCAAAAAGGGAACACTGATCTGTCTTAGCATCATTTTCAGACAGATCCACAGCAGTTAAGTAAGAGCTCTGAAACTCAAGAAGGTCCTTTTATTTCTCCCTTCTTCTCCTTGTGTCTTGCATTTAGCTTGGGTAGGGTTAATTTCCTCTACAGGAAGTTAGGAGGTGTCACACTCAGGATTGCCAGATGAACCAGATGGGGTATTCCACAGCATAGAACACCATGCCCACTATAAAAAGGGAGTGCTGAGGCAGCAGGCTGCTGGTGAGGTGGCTTCTGGTACACATAGCAAGTGCCAGAAGCATTGGATGAGCCATTGGCATTTTATATCACTCCCTTTAGATATTACCTCAATTGTATCACACTTACTCCTGATCTCTTCTTCATTCTTTGTACTGCTCTGTTCAACTCTCCTTATCTCAATCCAGAGGGTTTTGCATTTTGCTCCCATCCTACCAGGGGCAGAGGGTAGAAAGGCAGTTTTGTGAGCAGCTGTATGGGGCTCATCAATGGCTAGGCTAAACCCTTGACATCTCCTATACAATGGAAGGATGGGAAGGTTCTTTTCTTCCCTCTCCAGCTGCCCTCAATCTTCTGAAACAGAACTCAGGGCCCCATACCTATTCCCATCTCTCAACACCTTCTCCCTTGGCTGCAGCTTACAAGGGCCTGTATCTACTTTGTTTTCCCTTGAACTCCTGCACTTCCACAAGCTGAGCAACACTGCTGCTGACATTAGTAACCCAACTATAACCAGTAGGGAAGCACCAAGAAGGATAAGCAGTTTGATGTCCTGGGCTGGGCAGTGCAAAGAGGACAGAGACTGTATGGCTTTGGTCTACGAGATAGGCAAACCATAGCCCACACTGGACTAACTCCTGGTGCTAACAGGAAAAGTGAGGCTGAAGAAAGGCAACCTGAGGAAAGGAAATCCAGGGAGGAAGCAGACAGATGACAAAGCAGACCAAGGATTTTTGGTTTGGGATGATTCTATTTGGTAAAAACCTTTGATCAGACTACTCACTGACTGTCTTCTGTTCAGACTGTCTCCCATTCCCTGCCACATGACATCATCAGCTCGTTGCCATTAGAGATTTCACCAATTACTTCCTCCTCATTCTGTACTGCTCAGGCCCATCTTCCTCATCCTTCAACTTCAATGCCTTATTTTCTCTTCTTCTAAAATATATCCCCTCCTAACCAAATTTGTTGTCACTATCTCAAAACACCTTCATTTTCCCCCATTTAACCACATGCTGCAAGCTCTGCAGTGTGTGGAGTGCCTGCAGCTTTGTCCTTTAAGCTAGTTAAATGCAACAAGCATTCCTTAGGTACAGCTTTCCAATACCATAAAAAACACAAATGTCATCCACAGGGCTCACAAATACTGTATTCAAATCAGCCTCTAACTTGCTGACAGTAGAGTATCTCTGAGAAAAACCTCCCTATTTGCTTGCATCATACTTGACTAATGGAGATGCTCTTGATGAAGAATGACATTTAGAGTGATGGAACCAAAACTGCTTGGGAACTCAGTTATTTCTAAACATCTCTAAACAAATTGTTTCACTTGCCAGAAGCATTTACCTTCAACATTTTTAACGTGGAGGGGAAAAAAGAGACATTTTGAAATGAAGCTGCCTTGAGAAAAAGAGGCTATGACAAAACTGTTAACAACCTCAGAATAAGATGTTTCACTTCATTAAGTGAAGGATTTCAACTCAATCTGAACCGAGTTGGGGGGAGTGAGTGGAGTAGTGCAGCACTAGAAGAAAGAGAGCATTGTTTCATCAAAAAGAAAGAACAGCACACCTAGGAAAATGTCCCTTTAGATTCATCTTAATTTAAAACTAAAAATCATCATCTCAATTCAGTCAGCAAAGCAGAGTGGTAGTTATTTACATAGTGGATGTTATCAATACTTGCCTGGCCTCCTGCCATTCCAGTTTGGCTACCTGGCCAAATGCACACAGATATTTCCTTGGCTGACATATCTGGAGAGATCCCTGGATAACAGACCTAGAGAGAAGAACTGGCTTTGCCCCCAGAACGATTTAGGCCTCCATAAAACAAATCTTTTACATCAGTTAGATGCTGTACTGGATATGATGCTTATCTATTATCCTCTAAACTCCAAAGGGCTTTGGGAAGGACATGACAGAAGTTCACAGCTGGGGCTTATCTCTAAAGTCAGTTTCAGATGCCGGTTCAAGGTCTTGACTTTAATCTTCAAAGCAATTAACAGATGAGCCTTTGCTACACTGGAGACCAAACTGCTATCTATAAATTTCCTAAACAGTTGTGCTTCTTTGGGACAATACTGATCACAAAGCCCAAACCAAGCTTCATGAAAGCTGGGGCTAAGCATTTTCTACTGTGGGAGTCTGGCTACAACACAAGTCTCCATAGGAAGATTCAGAGCTTCGCTCTCTTTTGAACCATTCAAAGCCTCTTCCTAAATAAAGAATGAGGGGGGAAAAATGGAAAGGAAAAGCCTCCCACCTAAACAGCAGCACAAGCACCAGGAGCTCTCCCCAGGCACATCAAAATATTTTCCCTACCCTATCCTCAAATTAATTAGCAAAAAACCCCACACAGAAAGTGTTTTTACTCAAAAGAGAGAACTTGTAAAGCATCCAGGAGAGTTTTAGGTGGTGCTGTTATAAAAAGGTACAGGCAGCTATCTCAGCTAGTCAGGATTGTGTGATGCACAAAAATGAGCCAGTTCCTTCATGTCAGCCTTGCAATCCACACTTTGGAAAATGCTGCACCTACAGCTTATGAACCACACACACTCTAATTTCCTCTTCAAAATAGGGGCAGCCTGCCTCGACAAACAATACAGTCTGTACTGGTGCTCCATCTCCGCTCCAAAACCAGCTTTTGCTCTTAAAAAAAAATCCACAACACAAATAACATTTTATTTATGCAGAGATAGATAGATATAAAAAGCAAGCCATTAAAATGTGAGGTTCTGTTACTTTTGGTGCCTGGGCCAAGGCTGGAATTGCATCCCACATGGCACAAGGGGAGAGAGATACTTTCAGGTGGTCTTCAGCAGGAACTGAAATAGTGAATACACAGAGGCAGCAGATACCTGTGAGTGCTGGGTCAGTGCCCAAACCTGAACTCCTGAATGCTCAAGCAGGAAAGTTGCTGTAACAATTATGGACTGGAAATTTGGTAGCACCTGAATTAAAGAGAAGTGCCACATCTCAAATCCTCTAACCAAGAGACGTGAGATGGACTCACCGATTAAGAGGCTTATCACCTGCTGTGCTTCTGCACATCAGCTGCATGGAATGGAGAAACTGTGAAAGGTTCCCTGAAAAAAGGGGTGGTCCCAAGAGATGGGACCCTGAAAGGAACTGATCTCAGAAAGAGGAAGAGAGCCCAGAAAAAAGAAGGTGAAGCTCTTGAAGATGAGGGAAATATGTTGAGACTAATGCCAAGAGGATGCCCACAGATCTTAACCAGTGGTCCCTGAGAATAGCAACTGCAAGCAACATCAGAGCAGGAACCAAGTGGTTTTCTGGTTGACCTTCCCAGGTATGCAGTGATCTCCCTGCAAGGCAAGGAAGTCAGACCTAAGGAATGAAACCCTCACACTGTAGTAGCCAAAGAGAATAAACACATAACAAAGGGAAAATTCCCACTGCAGCTTTTGCAGAGGTGATAATTCTCTACTTTCTCAAGGATTCTGGATGAACCTTAGAGAAAGATCTATGAGATGGAGAAGGAAGCAGGGAGGGAGAAGTGCTGCTGTTAATTTGGCATTCATTTGTAGGGGCTGAATGGAAGCCAAAAGTACTACAGATGGCATCTCAATTCCTCCTTCTTTAGAAGAAAATGTATTTTTAACAGAATAACTTTTCCTTTCCACTTAGGCAATTTTTTGCTATGAAATAAAGGCATTTAAAAAGCAGTAGTTAAAACCTCAGCTTTCAGACAACAGTTCTGAAGGTAGTTTGTTTCACAATGAGATGGCTGGTGGACACAGATACAGTTTCTTGAAAGCACTAAAAAGGTGCTGGGCAGTAAGGATGGAGAAGATCGTTGCCAGCATCTTCTGAAGGAACACCACACAACACAAAGAAACCACAATGTTGCCTTTGCATGGTGGAGCATGGAATCTATGTTAAATTTTGTAAACTACTTTATTCTTTGCAATAAACAAAGAATGTTCTCTGCAGTGCTGCTACACAGCACTCCAGGCAGCTGTCTGGCTTCAGATACCTGATTAAAAGTCTGTTTGACAGCCATTAAGGTTGAAAATCTGGAATTTTGACTGCATCTCAAAGACTGACATCTCATGCAATAAGGAGCATAAGAACCTAAAAGGGACACAGGTGGGAACAAACCATGGTGACAGTTTTGGAGTTTTCTCACCTTGAGTAGAAATGCAGGCTGTGTTTAAAAGCAACATCTTGTTCTGACTAGGGAAGTCAGTCAAAATCACAAGTCAAGATTTGCAAGGAGCCCGCAGCCAAGCAGGAGAGACTGGGTTAAAACACATTGCCAACACAAAATACTGCTGCAATGGTATCTGAACCTGCTCTTTTTAATGAGACAAAGTATGAAGAACCTCAAGGTATGTGAAAGAGCCACAATTTGAGTGCTTGAGTTCCTGCATAAGATATTTATTCTAAAACTGCAGTCCTTGATTCCATGTTAGGTGGCCCTGCATTAGGTTAACTTATTTTCACAGAATTAACCAGGTTGGAAAAGACCTTTGAGATCATCAAGTTCAACCTATTGCCCAACACCTCCTAATTAACCAAACCATGGCACCAAGTGCCTCATCCATCTCCTTTTAAACGCCTCCAGGGATGGTGACTCCACCACCTCCCTGGGCAGCCCATTCCAATGCCAATCACTCTTGCTGTGAAGAACTTCTTCCTAACATCCAGCCTAAACCTGCCCTGGTGCAGCTTGAGGCTGTGTCCTCTCATTCTGTCCCTAGTTGCCTGGGAGAAGAGACCATAAACCACAAAGACCATAAACCATAAAGACCTTAGAATCATAGAATAGTAAGTTTGGAAGGGACCTCAAGGATCACCTAGCTCCAACCCCCTGCCATAGGCAGGGACACCTCCCACTAGTACAGGTTACTCAAGGCCTCCTCCAACCTGGCCTTGAACACCTCCAGGAAGGGAGCAGCCACAACCTCCCTGAGCAAGCTGTGCCAGTGCCTCACCACCCTTACTATAAAGAACTTCCTCCTAACATTCAGTCTAGTTCCCAGTGGCCAAATCTCGGGGCACAACATGAGAAATGAATACAAATCACTTGTAGGAGAAGGTGAGGAGGGAAGGGAAGTAACTCCCTAAACACATCAGGTACTAATTTTGTAATCTGTTACCTACACAGTCTGGTTCAGTGCATGCCTCGATTGAACACAATTGGTCTAGGCCAGCAGAAGACTGATCTAGATCATTTAAAACATTAAACTTTCTCAGATATAGGAAGAGGTAGAAACCTAACTGGAGTCCAGCGTGTGCTGAAGCACATGGCAATCCTAAGAGACTGCACTGTTTCCTCAGTGTCTATAAATACCTGAGAGGTAGGTGCCAAGTGGAGGGGACCAATCTCTTTTTGGTTTAGGCTTAGCAATAAGACAAGAAGCAATGACTGCAAACTTGAACACAGAAGGTTTCACCTCAACATGAGATAATGGAGCACTGGAATTGGCTGCCAGAAGGGGTTGTGGAGTCTCCTCTGGAGACTTTCAAAACCTGCTTGGACGCATTCCTGTTCAGACTGCCCCAGGTGATCCTGCTTTGACAAGGGGGGTTGGACTTGAGGATCTCTGAAGTCCCTTCTAATGTTCTGTGATTCTGCAATCAAGACCTCATTTCTCATAGCTTTCCTATTCAGCATCCCAACTACGACACTACAACTTGAGCCAGTTCTGTTTATTTCCAGCTTGCTGCAGTCCACAGCAGGGACAAACCAATTACAACTCAAGAACACTATCTTGACAAGGTGTTCTGACACAACTGCATTAGTCATACCTGCTAGCACAGAGACTTAAATATCCCAGCTGCTTTCTTCAGAAGGAAGACTCCAAGGGGCAATGATGCCCTTAGAAAAACCCCAAAAGGCTGAGACACACCAAAACATACAATTTAAGTTTGTCTTGCAGCAGACCTTGCATCCTTACTCAGTTCATATTGACACAGACACCTATCGCCCTATGGTTGTTACAACACTGTATGATACAGACATCTCTTACCTTCCCATACCTGCAGCAGAGTGGCAAGAGTGCCAACAAAAATTCATATGCATCATACTCGAATCCAATACAATGGCTATGTTGGTAAAAGACAAGATAAATAGCTTGGCTGGTACTGTACCATCATGAGCTGTTCTGGATTCTTATGTGCTTTCTGACACTCAGTTTGTCCCAGCACCTATTTATTTCAGCACTAAGCAGCCCTTCATAAACAAGGTCTGCAACAGCCTAATTGCCAGTCCAGTTTATTATCAATACTATCAAGAGCAATAAACCAGATGACTGATCTATATGTGAAATGATGAGAGCTGTTCTGGTTGTGCTGGGGTTTGATAGCTTTGGCTAATGGTTGGGATACAGCCTCGGGCTTAGAGAGCAAGAGATTTAAATTCCACAGTGGTTCCTTTCATTTGCCTTGGTGTGCATCATTGCAGCTGACTGCTATCAGTCAAGCCTGCATACACTCGTCAAGCATTCAAGATATTTAACTTGGCCAGGCTTACAGAGAGCTGCTGGAATTGTAAATGCCTGTAGTTAAAAGCCAGCCACAACATACAAGCTGAGAGAAAATGGATATGACACAGCCTCTAGAGACCATGTGGGCAGCTGAAAAGCATTGGATCTGGGGGAGACATGGATTGTAGTTGTCTTTGATTCTCTGCAGAATAAATCCTTATCTTTAATTTATTATTTATTTATACTCCAGGTGCAGTTCCTGCATTCTGACAGTCACACCCCAGCATCAAGAAAGTGAATGGACACTACCATACAGTCAAAGAACTTCAGTGCTGGTTGGTAGCCATATACAGAGCTGGAATAAGAGCTCCTTAAAATTCTTCTCACAGAATCACAGAAATATTCAGGTTGGAAAAGCCCCTCAAGATCACCAAGTTCAACTGATAAACTTACTCTACAAGGCGCACCCCAAACCATATCCCCAAGCGCCACATCCAAATGACCTTCAAACACATCCAGCATCACTGACTCCACCACCTCCCTGGGCAGC